>CABHPQ010145573.1:6353-32100 GCA_902168405.1 Peromyscus aztecus
CACACACACACACACACACACACACACACACACACACACACACACACACAAAAGTTATGAAGATTAACATAAGGGAAAATGCTTGAAAGACTATCTCATATATAAAATCTAGTATTTTACAGCTATTAGTATCACTTTCTTATTAGTTTTAATTTCAGATATAGAACTAGACAAACAACTAAAGTTACAAAGAATTATATAATTTTTTGTTGGGTTTTACACAGCTCAGATTTTTATATCCCTGGATTGTTAGCCTTCAAACAACCAGACCAACTCACAAATATTCATTGTGACATTTTATTATGATTTTAGAAGTTTTATCATGTCTGGAGGCATTACACTAGCGATTGATAGCAGTTTGGTTGGTGTCTAATTTCTCCATGCTATGAAAAATTTGAAGGAAGCAAACAAGAGTGAATTGGACTGTAAAATGCAGGAAGGAATAAAGAGGTAGAAACATACTGTGCTGAGCAGCTAAAACTGTCCTGACAAGAGATCACATTAGTTGAAGATACATATATGTGTATAATCATGGTTTCTAGGGAAACTGATATTAACCTCTGAGACTCATACTTTAAATGTTAGAATACCTTTGTGCTACGTAAGATTTTCGTGACAATGGATAAAGTCCAGAAAGTATGCTCCAAAATGGACAAAGCAATAAGAAGACAGGATCTATTTTTTTCCCTCCAGCTTTCATGGTTTTTTTTTTGGACTTATATTGACTTTGTTGTTAAATGCATTTTCTGCCAGTCAATAGCATGTATTGAGTGCCTATTTTATATTAAGCACTACGATAGGACACTGTAAAGAGAAAATTGCATTGATTGACTAGGAACTCAAGCAAGTCTCACATGTAAGATGAGAATTCTACTATCAGAAACAACTTGCAATATGTCAATAGTTCTCAAGAAAATAACTACAGTAGAGAATTTTCCCCAGAAATTGTCATTAAATGGCATCAAATGGGAAAATGGAGATGCTTGGTTATTAAATATATATTTACTCTTATCTGTAGCATTTATTGCTAAACTCAATTTCAGGATACATTTTCACTCTTAAGAGTTATTAATGACCCCAACTATTTTTGTTTATATAGATTTTTGTTAATTTTCAATATTGCTCATATTAGAAAAGAAAACAATAAAGTAAGACAATAAAAGCAATTGTCTTAGTTACTTTTTATTTTTGTGATAAGATAGCACAAGCAAGGCAACTTAGAAAAGAAAATGTTTAATTTAGAGACTATGATTTCAGAGGGTGAGCCATAATGGGGAGCATGTATGGCGGCCAGAACAGCTGAGAGCTAACATCATCTTCCACAAGCATGAGTCAGAGAGAGCAAACTGGGAATGGCATGTGCTTTTGAAACCTTGAAGAAGTGACACCTTCCTACAACAAGGCCACACCTTTTAATCCTCCCCAAATAATTCCACCAACTTGGGACCGAGTATTCAAACATAGGAGCCTATGGGAGCCATTCCCATTCAAGCCACCACAATAACCAACTTCTATATACCATAAGTTGCATACTTTTATTGAAAATACTGTATTTACAAAATAGGTTTCATGAAAAGAGTGGGATTATTTTACACACTACAGAGTCCTTTAATATCATCTGAAATCTCATATCAATTTCTCAGTTCATGTGTTACTATACATTATTTTGGTTCAAATGGATTAAAAACCATGCCTTACATAAATATTTGGCTTAAAGGTACTATTTAATAGCTTCTCAATTTTGTTCTTGCTAGAGGAAGGATGTCTGTGGGGGCATGTCTCTGTACCATCCCCAGTGTTCTCTCTCTGTCTCTGTCTCTGTCTCTCTCTCTCCTTCCTTTGTGCTTACAGTTCAAGAGTTCTCAACTTCCTGTTTCTGTTGTCATGCTTGTTGCATGTCACCATGCTTCTGCTCTGCCGTCATGAATTTTATCCCTGTGGAACCATAAACCAAAATAATCTCTCTGCCTAAAGTTGCCTTGGTCAAGGTGTTTTATCACAGCAACAAAAAGTTAACAAATAAAGTATGAATATTCTTCTGTGATATTGCACCAATACTCAGCATGTAGTAGTTTATTTAAGTTTAGATGTGATTAAACTATATCAATACATTTTTCTTAATATATGCAACTTAACAATGTATCACTGCATCTTCTACTTTGGATGGATCATTTTTGTATACGTGGTTTTATAACAACATCCATGTGCCATTTGGAAATTTTTTATTTGTTGAATCATAGATCTTCCAAATGGTGATAGTTCACTATATAGCATCAAAAATTCCATTTGTCACTAACTACCAACCTCAAAAGGAGGATGTTTAAGTGCTTATATTAGTTATTCCGCTGTTGCTGTGATAAGACACTGTGACCAAAAACAACTACAAAAGCAAGATATTCTTTGATTCTATGGTTTCAGAGGAAGAGTCCATAATGGCAGGGAGACATGGGAACAGACGACTGGAACAGGAAGCTGAGAGATCACATCTTCAACCACAAACACAAATAAAAGAGGGATAACAGGAGGAGGAGGCAAGGCTATGAGTTCCCAAAGGCTGCCATTCGTGATGGACTTGACCCAGCAAGGCTGCACCACCTCTTCAAACAGTACCACTAACTGGGGACCAAGGTTTGAATACCGGAGCCTATGAAGGACATTTCTCATTCAAACCACTACAGTACTGGAGAACTGTCAAACTGGGTGGAAGATGAAAGTTTTACAAGACTGGAACTTTCACTTGAAAATTTGATTTTTTATCTCTGGCAGCAATACTGCCAATGCTTTCACTAAATGGCAGCTCACTGTGTTCACTTCAGGGGAAATGTCTGCGGGAAACCCAGGCCTCAGAGCTGTCATTGGTGTGTCAGTTCTCTCAGATAAAACCCAAACTCCAGGGCTAGAGAGATGATTCAGCTGCTGAAGTGTTCGCAGTCCAAACGTGAGGACCCCAGTTCAATCCTGCGCGCACGTGTAAACCACCAGGCATAACAGCAGACACTTGTAATCTCAGGGCTCTAGAGACAGGGACAGCAGTTCAGCCGGGAGCTAGCATATTGGCACATGTGGTTGAATGAGTGAACTCCAGGTTCAGCAGATATTACGCTGCACTGAATAGACATATATAGTATATTATATATATATTATATATATTACATATATAGTAGCTTCTGTTATACTTAGATATACAGAATCTAAAATGTTTTCTTTCATAGTGTATATATTCAGACATCTAATTTTTCATTAACTTTTGTTCAATCTGACCTTCAAAAAACATTGTGTTATATTAGCAAGGCTGTTCTATAATATTGATAAATAATATTTACATAAAAATAATTCTGTATTTTATATAGTTAAAACTATAATTTTTGAACTATGTTTGAAATTTATGTTATAAATCTAAAATTTATTAAATTTCTTACATTAAACTAGAAAAGGCCTGCTGACATCAAAGAAATGAAAACAAAATTGTGTACATGATAAGATTATAGCTTTTCAATCATATTTTTATTAGTGTGCATATCTAAAAAAATCACATGATTGTGCTCAGAAACTTCAAAGTTTCATCTTAATTGTCTTTAAAACAATCTGGAATCCCCTAGGAAGGTAATTGCAATGAAGGGTTTTCTAGATTAAGTTGACCTCTGGGCATGTCTATGGGGGATTCCTTTATTACATTAACTGAGGTAGGAAGACCAGCCTAGTGTGAGTGGCACCATCTCACACTCAGGAGCTCCTTCTATAAAAGCAAGTTGAGCACTAGCACATATCCATTCATTTCTCTCTCCTAACTGCAGGCTTGATGCAACCAGCTGCTCCAAACTCCCACTGCAGTGATTTCCTCACAGTGATGGACTGTCCTTCGAACGGTGAGCTAAAATCAAACCTTCCCTCATCTGCCCACGTTCAGCTATTTCATCACAGCAACAGGAAAACAAGCCAAGACAGGAGCAAACAAATTCATATTTGAAACACAATTTAGAAATTTAGAACACAGAATCTACATATATAGAACTTGGGTCCTAATGAGGTTTTAGAACCCATACAGTGCTGTGAGGAAAAAGACAATGTTTTCTACATTGTTCCTTTGTGCTCAACATCACAGTTTCACATCTACTGCTGTGGGATGTTCTGTGTGGCAAATGTGTTGCTAATAAAACACTGATTGGCAGTGGCTAGGCAGGAAGTATATGCGGGGCTAACAGAGAGAATTAAAAGAACAGGAAGGCAGAGGGAGTCACTGACTGCCAGCCACCGCCAGGACAAGCAGCATGAAAAGATGCCGGTAAGCCACGAGCCATGTGGCAAGGTATAGATTTATAGAAGTGGATTGATATAAGGTATAAGGACAGTTAGCAAGAAGCCTGCCACAGCCACACAGTTTGTAAGCAATGTAAGTCTCTGTGTTTACTTGGTTGGGTCTGAGCGGCTGTGGGACTGGCAGGTGAAAGAGATTTATCCTGACCGTGGGCCAGGCAGGAAAACTTTAGCTACATCTTACTTTTAGGCAAGTGACATAAAGATAAGTTACATAACATAAACCTATGAAAAGCCATTTTGATGTGTCTTCTACATAATGTATTTGTTGGGGGAAATAGTGACTGGAAACCAAATAGAAGAGTACATGTATATGTGCCAGTTTATGTATGAGGCTCTCGTGGTTGTGATATGCTTCTGGAGAAAAGACGGTATATAATTGAGGAGTGAGAAGGATTAAGATGGAGGAGAGAGAGAAAGAGAGAGGAGAGAGACTATGTGCATCAAAGTTACAGTCTGCATCACAAGAAGATTGTTTATGCCTTTTTCACTCCTCAGAAGTATGAACAAATATAAATAAAGAAATGTCAAATATACTATTTTAAATTCTCCTCTAGGGAGCTTTAGGGAATTCAGAAACCCCACATTTCATACAAATTGAATTATACCCATGGACTTTATCAAAGGAAAGAATTCAAGATTTATATCATGGAAAACAAGACACCCAAAGCTAAGAATCACTGTATCTAGGTACTTGCTTTTAATTAGAGCTGTAAACATGCCTCAGGTCCATATTTGGTAACTAGAGTAAACTAATGATTAATGGCCTAAGCCATATATAAGTAGATACTCCTTAACAATTCACTAGGGAGTTCTATTCACCATTTTCCCTATAACATCCTTAAGCTGGTTATGTGATTTACATTAAAATAACAAGAAAGACTATTAGGAAACGTTTATCCGTAAATGTCTATACTTAAATTAATTAAATACTAGATAAGTATAAGGAGACTTTATCATTGATCACACAGTTTTTGCAGATAATTGAACAGTTTTATGGTCACATCTCAGTTTCTTAGCACTCTGTAGAAACTGTGGTTCATGGCTGTGAAAACATTTCTTTAGTTCTCTTCTACCTTTACAGCATTCTAGAAAGGTGACAGCCAGTAATGTTCCAGTGTCCTTTTGAGACTGACGTTATTGTAGGCCAATGATTGCATAAATTTATCAATCTGTATTGTAATAATCATTGTTTATTTCACTTCTTAGTATAATGTTTAATTTGCAAGAGGAAAATAATTTTAATTTCTATATATGCCTAAACATACCAGAGCAGCAGAATGACATGTATGTATGGCATGTACACATACACAAGCACATGCATTACTCACTACATCATTTCACCTCACAACACCAAGGGGACTCCTAACACAATACTTCTACTAACACCAATCCTTTTCTATTCCTAAACACAATACGATTTTTAGATTTCCAAATTTTACAAATATAGAAATATCCATAAGATGGTGCTGTATCTTTAATTTAATTTGGTCGGATTCTTGAGTACTGAAATACATCTGTTACAAATAAGGCTAAAAGCTTGGGTTAGACTTTCTCCCTTAATAAAAGTCTTAAGCTGTGTAGCTGACAATGTAAAGAAAATCAAAAATTTTAAAGCAACTTCTCACATATCATATAATTGCTTAAGTATCTTTGTTCCAGATCTAGCTGTGAACAATACATTAAAAAGTAATTGAAATTCTCATTTCAACTGGCATTTTCTGAACTGTAGGCACTGTGCACATACCATATTAAACAAGGGAAGTGCTTGAATTGTATACAGTATCAATTTCTACCAAGGTCAATAGTAGTCTCTAAATGCTCTTTGAAATACCCAGTTTGACTGGGAATTAGAAATGACATTGTATGCAAATTATTTCTTTCAAATGTTGAAGACTTCTATAAGAATTAATTCAATAAAATGCAATGGCTAGTAAAATTATTTTTTTGATGAAGGAAATATGATTTAATATTGCTAACTGTATAGTCTGATATAGTGCGATGTCATCATAAATAATATTTAATTTCTAATTTCATTAGTCCAAACAGATTTCATAAGTAGAATATTTTAAATGGCTATTACTCCATAATTTTTAAGATAAATACTTTTATGTCAAAGGAATAAAAAGCTTTTGTCAAGAGGTGACAGGGGAAGTTTGTTCATAAAAGGAAAAATTAGGGGTCATGACAATGACAGCCGCAGAGACATATCCAAAGTGAGAACCTAGTCCCATCAATAACTACGTGGACATCTCAAATCAGTCATTTACTGTTGTGAGGCATATTAACTTCATGGGTCTTATTTCTGTTCATTTTCTCATTTCTCTTTGTTCATTGCTTTCTTCTGAGTGACACCATCATTGGATCTCTTGTACAAAGTAATACTACAGTTTTGTAGGAAACTGAATAGATGTTTGTAGGCATGATACAGATAAGTTACAAAGAATCCTGTACAACATGATTTCAACGTAGAAAAACTTAATGAATATTTATTGTTAGTAAACATTGCACTTATTTAGCTTTTCTGTCAGCAATATACTTGTCTTTTGAAAACTATAAAATATTTCTAAGAACCATTTCCTAGAATTAGTCTTTATGAATGTTATAATAATTTTTTGTTATTCAAATAGAGATAAAATGTTTAAATAGTGTGTATGTTTATGTAAATACAATGACAAATTATATTCATCTGATAGAAAAAATCATTGAAATTAAGAAACTAAAACCAGGGAGTTGGACATGGAGCTCACTTGCCTAGCTTGTGCACAGCTCTGGGTTTAATCATTAGCACAAAAACTAAAAAGGAAGGAAGGAAACTAATGTCAAGTAATTTTATTGTCAACCATTTTCATTAAGATGATCCATCATCTTTTAGCTACATATTTTCCACTCACTTGACAACACTGTTGATAATATAATAAATATTTCCATCTATAATACCTTTCCAAGGCCACTTTCAATAGCAATTTTGTATATCCAGTGGAGAATTAGTTTGATACATACATGTGTGTGTGTGTGTGTGTGTGTGTGTGTGTGTGTGTGTGTGAAGAAGAGAAAAGTTACTTATGAACTGTGTTTATGCATTCATTATTTAAAATGCAGAACTGGCCGGCGGTGGTGGCGCCCGCCTTTAATCCCAGCACTCAGGAGGCAGAGGCAGGCAGATCTCTGTGAGTTCCAGGCCAACCTGGTCTACAAAGCGAGTTCCAGGAAATGTGCAAAGCTACACAGAGTTTGTCTCGAAAAACCAAAATAAATAAATAAGTAAATAAATAAAATAAAAAGCAGAACTGTTCCACAGACCTGAAGATGAAAGATGGCTATTTAGGAAGATGAAAGGGTCAGCCAAAGATGTAAAGAAAGGCCCCAAAGCACAGGCGTTAGCTGCAGAAAATCTGGTGTCAATCAACAGATCATGAAGAATGGCAAAAAGGAAAGAAAGAAAAGAAACAGCAACAAGAGACATGGGGTATTTTTATAGAAATTTCCATTGCTTAATTGATTCAGTAGCTATTTATGAGGAATTCACTTAGAGCAAGCATTCTGGCAATGTAGAGAACTGAGTAATGAGCAAAATAGACCCCCTCCCCCATGAAACATAAAATCTAGAAGAGAAAATATATGTTATAGCTAAACCCACTCAAAACCATAACACATTCCAAGATAATTGTAAAGTAAAAATTTCTGGGTGTAATGCCGTCTGGCCGAGAGATGAAGAAAGTAAGTGGCCCCAAATAGACATCTTACAGAGGTAAATTTCATAGCATGTCTGGGGTTTGCTTCAAAATTATGGAGCAGGGGTGGAGTGGGTGCTGCTTTGGATGAAATAAGATTAGACATATGCTGTAATGAGTATGATGATTTCAACAATAAAAGCATATATACATATGTACACAACACACACACACACACACACACAAAGCAAGGGTGGAGATTATGCAGAAGGCAAGATATGTTTGAAATCTCCTGAGTGAGGAGGAGCTAGATATGTTCTCAGTTCCTGAAAGTCAGCATGAGTAGCCTGAGTATTGAGAACTAAAGGCATTCAGTGAAGGGCTCTATGTGCCTAGTAAAAATTTACCCTTTATCCTGAGGTCAATGGTGACTATTATACATCAGAGTCATACTTTTTTATTTTATAATAAAATCACTTAGGTCATACAGTAGAGTTAAAACAGCAAAAAATGGGAGAGGGTAAGCAAAGTGGAAGAAATTAAATGATTGAAAAGAAATAATATGTTGTATAATTTAAATACACCAATGAAAAAGAGGATGTTACTCTTGTGTACCTGCACACACAGAAGTACACATATTACACACAAAAAAAATTAGACAAAAGTTAGAAGAAAATGTTGATTGCCACCCAGCATTACAAGTCTGCAAAACTTTGTACTTGAACTGTTCCTAATTAAAAATAAATAAATAAAACTCCATTTACATATCATTTCAAAAACAACACGTTTGGTCTTGGCATCTTTACACCATGAAATTTTAAGCACACAAGTGTTGTTGTCCCTTTTAAACACAAAGTGCCTATGATGGTGGTAAATTCTTTCATTGGCTGTGCTCTCCTCCTCATAGCATCAGGCAAACTTTGGTGAGCAGCATTAATCCCCTGGATCCTGATGAGGAATCCAGGATATGAATTATACTTGTATAATCTTGCTGATTAATTTTTTGTGATCATATAGATTTTCCAAGTCAAGAGCCATAATATATAGACCAATCTTTGGACAAATACAATAGATAGTCAAAATGTAAAGTCAAGAAATCATTAAAATAAAAATCTATATCAAAACTAGTTGAAATTGAACTTTTTTGGTAATGCTATAGTTTGTCTTTAAATATGTTAAACTTATTTTAGATTTATTTATTATGTTTTATGTGTATGAGTGTTTTGCTTACATGTGTGTATGTATGCCATGTGCATACTTGGTACCTTTGGAGCTCAGAAGACGGCATCAGATTCCCTGGAGCTGAAATTACAGATGGTTTTGAGCTGCTGTGCAGGTGTTTGGAATTAAACCTGGATGTGCTGCAAAAGCAACAAAAGTTCTTAACTGCTAAGCCATTTCTCCAACCCCTGTTTATAAGTTTTAATATACTAGTGGTACTGTTAGATTAAACTACATTACTAATGCATATTAACTAGTGGGGCATCAGTGATTCAGGATTATGAAAGAGCTACTGAAGGATTTTAGCTGAGACAAAGAATTTCACTCAAAATCCTCATGAATCTATCAGATGAGACATTCACTACAAAGGAAAATACTTCAGTGAAATATATGGTTTATCTTTTTATTTTCCTCTGTTTAGTGTTGGTGAAGCAATGCTGTTCGAGTATTCCAGTTTAACGTTTTAACAAGAAAATGTAGAAGTGAAGTAAGACTTTAATTATATTCCCATAGTATTTCTCTGGAAATCAGCACAGAATTTTTTTTTTGAAACAGGGTCTCTCTATGTAGCCCTGGTCATCCTGGAACTCACTGTGTAGTCTAGGCTGGCCTTAAACTCACAGGTATCTTCCTGACTCTGCCTCCCAAGAGCTGGTATTAAAGACTTGTGCCACTAAGCCCAGCTTAGAATTTCTGAGATTACAAAGGCAGCCTAAGTTTTAATAGAAGGTATAGCAAGTTAAATCTATCACTAGTCTGAATTTTACTGCAATTTGATATATGGAATCAACTGTCCACATAATCCAAAGTCAAAGACAATATAACTCCGGACTGACTTCTAGGCAATCAAATGCAAATACCTCAAAAGAAAGACATTGCCGCTAGAGAGATGGCTCAGAAGCTAAGAGAGTGACCTCCTGTTCAGTTACTAGCTCTCAGTGACTCCAGCTCCAGGAAATCCAATGTCCATTTCTGGACTCTGTAGTTGCATGTACTCATATGTGTGCACACATGGGGTGGAGGTGGGGGTTAAAATAAAACAAAACAAAATCTTTTTAAAATTGAGACATTAGTAGGCTGTATCCTGGTGTATGGTTATTAAAGGAGGACAAAGGATAAATGTGAATTTTATTCCAAATACAGTTATCGGGGACTATGGGGGTCCAGCCCCTCGATAGTCCCCTCCCAGGGTCCGGGAAGAAACTACAACCAGCTGATAATTAATCTTTGATGAAATGAAATGAATCTATGTACAGGAAACTCCTTAGTTCATACACTTTATTATTCTGTGATAGTTCTCTCTCCACACAGCTTCTATTCTGCTCTCATGTCTAGCTCCTTTCTTGCCTGATTTCTCTCTGTTTGTCTACTGTTCCCTCTTAAGTTCTATCTTAATTCTCTCGTCTTAATTCTGCCTCATCTAGGTCCTTCTTTCCTTGTTCTTACCCCGCTAGGGCTTTCCCATCTGGCTCTTCCTCATCTTCCATCTCGTTCCTCTAGTCCTCTCTTCTAGCCCTTCAATCTAGTTCTTCCCCGTCTCAGTTTGTTCCTCTCAAGTTCTTACCCATCTAATTCTTCCATTCTCCTGTCTCTTCTCCGTCCCGTGCCCTGGAAGTCCTGGTCTATATAGCCAGGCTTCCAGGGTCAAACGGAGGGGTGATAAGAATCACACTGAGAGGCAATAACCGTTAATTATCATTTGCAACCCCAAAGGGAAGTGACCAATGGGGAAATGAATTAACTAAAGGCTAAATTTGGGTAATATCTGAGAAGAGGGCTCTTATGTGTTCAACTATAATCCTAAACGTGCTTAGTAGAAAATATTAAGAATCTATAAGTTGCTAGGTCAATGGGAGAAAATAAAACTGTCTTCTTTTTTCCTGTGGCTCCTATCTGTCCAAGCTATCTGCCGTTTTTTCTGCAGGGTGGGGGAAAGTGTGCTCAGTCACTAGGCAACCTGTGTACAGCTAGATGCCTCTGGTGATAGTTAAAGGGAGAACTGGAACTAGAGGTAAGGTTTGGGAAAGCAGGAAGTAAAGCTTAATTGGCACATCCGCCAGGCCTTCTCAAATGGGTAGCCTGGATGCTTAAGTCTGTTCTTAGAAAGTACGGAGGTATCTCTGATAAGGTACTTTCCTCCATCTGGGGATGGACCTGGCCGGATGCTGCCAATGATGATAATTACAGGGAGGCTTGAACTGGGGTTCTGGCTGAGCATAGCTGGCAGCACAGAAGGTTATCTAAATATTCCTAGAAGTGGTTAGGTAAGGAGTTAGAGGTCTATAAAGTTAGTAAGGCTGTAAGAAAGGAGGGTCTGAGCTAAATTGTGTAAAGCTATACTTAACGTCCACCTGACCTAGGTGGTGTCTCCTTGTGGAATTTACCTTAAATCAGGAGACTGTTATTACTGCTAGTCCTTGAAAGTGGCCAAAGGAGATATCTGATTCCAGAGAAAACCTTTCCTGAGGCTGTTCTCCAAATACCTGGAATGTCCAGAGAGTGATCAGTCTACACTGTTAGCCCTAATTAGGGAAAAGTCAATTGGGAAAACTATGAAGGCACACATATTTTCATAACAGAACACAGCTGATATATAACAAACCAAGTAATACCAAAAACTCCTTGGGATTTGGCTTCCTCTGGAGGAATTCCCTGATTCCTCCAGGTAGTGACTTTGCCATAACCAGCTGAGTTCTTATGATATATTCCTGCAGCCTGCAGCATACAGCATACAGTGCTTGCAGTTTTCAGTCTAGAAGTTCATTTGACTGTTTTCTGAACTGTGTTTTATTTTTTTAAATTGATTGATTGGTTTGACAGAACTGGAGATCAACCTAGAGTCTCATACATGATAGTTGAGTGAGTTTTCTACCATTAAAGTATTTCCTAACCCCGTTTTAACTTTCTACTGTTTTGAGGCATTGTCTCACTGAATTGCCCAGACTGAGTTTGTATCCACTCTGTAGCCCATGCATGGCTTGAGCTTGTCATCTTCCTGGGCCAGCCTCCCAAATACCTAGAATTACAGACCTGATACTCTATGTATTCTATCAATAAAGCTCTTTTTCTCAAACTACAGAATACTTTAAATTCAAATAAGCTTCCAACTAATCAAACACTCAATGGACCAAAAAGGCTCATACTAAAAGACTACAGCAGCACTCACATAATCTTGGGATTTGCAGAGCATTAGTTTGGGTGTCATTAATTAGGCAGTCAGGAAAGGCAATAAAACAAACACCTTCAGGATGGTGACTATAAGTCTACTGCTGAAAAAAGATGTGATTTTTCTGTTATTTTTCCCATTTTTTTTCAAAAACAGAAATGAATTACATAATTCAAAACATACTTGGTGCTCTTTAAAATTTCTAAGCAGAGGAAATTGCTTTCAAAAGTTTTCATTCACTCTAAGGTGACAAATAGTTACAAAGCGCCTACTGACAATACACACTAGTTACTAAAGATACGGCAAGAAACAAGATGAGCATTTTGTTAAAACTGCAATTTCACCATGTATTTTTGGAAAATTTCTGGTGGCTATTACTTTTATGGCAGTTTCGTAATGAAAGCTCGGGAAGATTAAAAGAGGCACAGCTAGCTTACAATGATTTGCCTTGGTTTATCTCTTTATTCAATACTCAAAACTTTCTCCTCAAGTAGAGATCTTTATCTCTAGCCAATGGTTTGTTTGATTTATTTGCATGTATGAGAAATAGCTCATTATTTCCCCTGTGAGTAGCACCATGGCATTGACTCACACCTATGTTCTCTGATCTTTTCTGCCATTTAGGTACCCGAATAACAACAACCCCCCTAAAACCCAGTAATGTCAACACAATCAACAATTCTCTCACCTGTGTGTCACCTGCCCCAGGAAAGCCTGTGCTCTGTATACAGGTTGGTTTTACAAGGACAGCCCCCACCTTTCATCCTCTTTGAAACTGTCTAGAAAAAATGTCATTATGATGCCATAGGGATAAGAAGAAGAGGTGGGACCCAAAGAACCACAAGAAACATTCTCAGGTTTTAGAAACAACAGTACTTATTATGATTTGAGTGATATTTTCAGAATTGCATACATCTGTAGAAACTCAACAAACTGCAAAATTTATATGGATACAGTTCACCATTTGTAAATTATAACTCAATAAAGTTGACTTACAAAGCAAAAGGAATTCTAAAAAGCATTGAATTAATTAAAATGACCTGTAGCAAACTAGCATTTTATTGAAAGATATATTTATTACACAAATAGAGAAAAGTAGTATTATTAAACATTTAAAAATAAACTTTAGTTAGTTCTTAAAAACTAACATTGCACAGAAAATGGGATGCATTTTTATTTAAAAAATACATTTTTTAGGGCTGGAGAGATGGCTCAGAGGTTAAGAGCACTGACTGTTCTTCCAGAGGTCCTGAGTTCAATTCCCAGCAACCACATGGTGGCTCACAACCATCTGTAATGAGATCTGGTACCCTCTTCTGGACTGCTGTCATACATTCTGTATACATAAATAAATAAATAAATCTTTAAAAAAATACATTTTTTAAATCTTTGCTTTCTAATTCAGTGAAATTCTTCCTTATGTCTCACCTTGCTTTCCTCTTTTCTCTTGGTAAGACGGGCATTGCTTTGTCTTCCACTCTGGGTTTCCTTCTTTATTCTCCTCTCTCCCACACATTGTAAAAATCTATTCTTTGGGCATACTGATTGTACAAAAAGGTTGGTTTTTTTTCTGTTTATAATCTTAGAACATTTTTCAGATAGAAAATTAAAATACTAAAATTGTTTATGTAATCTGATCAATGCACACAAACATGCTGACAGAAAATAAACACCTCATGTACCATCTTCAGAATTCAGAGGTGTTCCCAAGGTTATGGTAACATGCTAGTACTTATGAAAAGCTCATGAAATTCAGCCCTAATTTAGCACCTCTCTGAGGAGACCATTGCTGCTTTCTCTTTATCCCTCACGATTGGCTTTCTTGCATCTGTAAATCAATCTTACATTTGTTTTTCTTTCTCTCCTCCTGAGAAAATTAAAGAGAATGGGGTAGACTTTGGGGCGTGTTTCTAAAATAAACCATTTCCCTGGTATGTCAACCAGAGTCATGGGTAAGGTTTAACAGAACAGTCTCAATTCATCGTAGCTAATCAACCAATTTCAGCTTCAGTGTTCCAATGGACTAATATTAAAGACATTAAACACAGGTAACATAAGATTGTGTAGAACTGCAATATTTGGAGGTTTTTTTTTCCTATGGACAAATTGATTCACACTCCTAGTATGCATGTATCTACACACATGCCTGCCCAAACCACATGATTTTATGAGCTAGACTTGAGAGGAAGGAAGGAATGGTTTGAGAGAACAGTACTAAATAATCAGCGTTTAAATAGATGACAGTAAGAGTGGGTTGTACAAATTTTTCATAGTCCAGTCTTATCAACAATGATACATCATGCAGGAGACTAGAAGGACCTTTGAAATGGTCTGAGTGCAGAATAAGCCACTATGATGTTCATTCCCATTGCTTTCAATGAACTGTGAATTGTAGCATTTGTGGAGTCACATATCCATATGCTAGCACCCCAAAGATGACCAGCAATGAATTCAGATGATGAGTGTAGAAAACAAGCAATGAAAAGTAAAGCATAAGCCTAGTGACATTGCTTCTTGCAGTACCTCTAATATTCAGTAGCAAATTTATCTGGAGTCATCCTGAAACTAGCCCCAAATCACTACCTTCTTTTTTACAATGCAATCTCATTATTCTTTGGAATTTGATAGCTAATCTCCCTGAAAGTAAAGTATTTCAGTAGCTACTAGTTATAATAGTCATATCAGCTGCCATTAAACCCCCAAAATGCTGCCATCTAGAAAGAGAAAGTGTGTGTCACATGCCAGCTGCACTTCTAAAAGCTTTACAGAAGAACTTGTACTGGATTATCACAAAATACCCAGTAAGTAGAATCACTTGTTCTACCAATTCTGCAGCCGAACAAGTGGAGACTTGGGGAGACATTAAGTAATTTCTTCAAAGTTGCTCAGCCAGTAAAAAGCAGAGCTGGAACTGGGTTGTGTATAGGCTAGACTGCAGCCTCTTACTCTTGCAATGTCTAGAAGAGACCTTGGTAACTAGCTTTATGGGAAGAGCGACAGTAAGGAGACACATTCCTTAGAGGGCCTTCACTTAATCAGTATCACAGACCACTTGTGTAGGTAGCACCTGTGTCAGCTTTTATATTAGGTAATGAGGTTCAAATCTATAAGGCTCAGGGACATGGCTGGGGAGCTCACAGACTGTGAATGGGAGTTACTTAAATACAGTGGGGAAAGTGCCAGACAGGAGAGTATAGAGTGTGAAAAGAGTACTTGGGAAGCAGAGGAGAGCACTGGGTGGCCACAGAGTCCATGCAATCTTTCCAGAGAAGGCATTATCTAAATGCAACAATTAATTATTTTCTTGGGGAAAAAAATCTATTTTAAAATGTGACCAGTCCTGGGAAACAAGAGATAAGATGACAAGATTACCAGTCAAGGGACCTGTAATTCAAATACTAAGACCCCCGGTTTAGACAGACACTCACTGAATAAATTCTCAGTAGCCTAAAATTTGTCTTTATTTTCCTCTGAAGCTTATTTCTAGAGAACAGTGTAACTAAGATAAGCAAATAATAAGGGGATGACAGATAAAATAAACAGGAATGGAGCACCATTCACAGAGATAGGAAATATAGGCCTTGAAGCTGTGGCTAGCCAGATACTAATCTAAAGGACAAAGGACTCCCAGCAAGGGCTGACAACATCTCCTGGCTTTGCACAGCATTCAACTTCTACTTCCTTGAGCAAATAGCAGCATGAAAAAGAAATCCAAGCTTTTGTTTATTCACTTGAAACACAAGGGGAAACAAGCTCAAACAAGTGGAATTTTGTTTCTAAAAGGGTGACTTCAGAGACATCTTCAGTTCTTTGACCTATTACTTAACCCACCACAATGGGTCTGTGCTCTTCCTGGAGACCTCTCTTTTATGGTTAATAATCCTTCTGGCTAAAGTTCACAGGGTTTTTTTTTTGTTTGTTTGTTTATTTATCTTAGGCCAATCAGACCATGTCAGGGTAATCTCAGAGACTACACCAACTCTTTCTTGATGTGTGAGTCCAAGTAGCAGACGTTTCTTAAACTCTCAAATTGGCTTAAGCAGTGAAATCATTTATTGGTGCAAAGGCCTGGCTTTGGGTCCTTTTAATTTGATAACTTCAGCTTCTATCTAATGCCTTGAGTGTTGGGTTTCCCCAGGCTGCTCCTTTGATGATGACAGCACTTCGCCATCTCCACATTGCAGAGAAATGGCAATGAGCATGAGAAAGAAATCCAAGCTAATTTGGAGACTAATTTGGAGATCCATCTATAAGCTGGAAGATTTTTTTTTTCCTCAAGGAAGAGCTTTCAGCAAGCCTGGATTCATCAGATTCTGATGGAATGCTGTACTAGAAACATGCTGTGTGCCGATTGGGTGAGAGTTGGGTCCCTAAACCAATCAATGACATCCACCCTCCCATCCAAACAAACAACAAACAAAACCTCCAGTGATGGGAAGAACCAGCTTCTCTAGATTGTGAGAAGAAAAAAAAAATAATGATGACCAAGACAGGGTTTTGGTAGACAGTGAGAAAGGGCTAGTTGCTAGGGGCAAACAAACTCAGGAACAAAACTTTAAGTTTAGTGTGCTAAATCTTTCCCAGCACATTGAGTGAACTGGACGGAAAAGAAACCAAAGAAGCTGAGGTATTAAGTTTAATGAATAAAAACCTCAAAAGGGATTCCTCTCCAAACAGATAGAAAAGTCACACTTAATTGCCCTCTACTATATGGAAGAAGTAAGCATTCTCTCCCACCACCCCATGATGGAACAGCAGGCTCAGACTTCTCTGAGCTTTATTTCTGAACTTATCTTTTCTCTCATCAGCGTTTGTCTTAAGGAAATGCAGTGACTTCATCCATCTAATCATGGAGAAGAGCAGATCCTCAACCTGTCCTCATGGTACATCTCCTTACGTTCAGGAAGCAGCTTGTTGAGTAAGGCAGAGTTACAAGGACAGATGCATATCAAATAAAGACTGAACAAATTGGTAAATTGCAGAGCTATTGTACAGGACTGATCTGAGAAGTCAGCACTGAGAGACAGTCATTCAATGTTTTCCTAATGCTGAAACCCATAAGACAAATGAAATGGGAAGCAGGAACATTTCTTATATGCATCTATCAAAGAAAATTAGGATTTTAAATATCTTTATCTGTGTTTACTTAAACTTTCCTGCAACTGTTCTTTTCAGTAAATAAATAAGAAATATTGGTTAACATATTGAGCATGCACACTCCCTATCAGTAAAACATTTGTGTATAAAATTCTTCCAACTTTTTTTTTAGAATTCACAATTAGTGTCTCATGCTGACTACAACATTGATAAATTGGTTTTTTGATGTCACCATACTGAATTTTTACAAGCTTAGAGGCTTAAAACACATGCTTATTTCATTAGTTATATAGTTTTGTGTGTCAATGAACTAACACCAAGTTACCAAGAGGTGACATTCCTGTCTGGAGGCTTTAGCTGGTTGCTTTTCCTGTAACCCTTATCCTCTATTTTAAATTCTCACTATGTCATTTAATGTTTCTCACGCGTCACTCCAACATTCACTATTCTGATTTCCTCTTCTACTTTTTTCTACATTTCTCATTGCATTGAACCCACCTAAATGAGATGGGGAAATCTCCCTATTTTAAGATTATCCCACCAGCATCTTTAATTCCTGCTGCTACCTTAACTTTCTTTGTCATATTATATAACTCACACACAAAAATTCTAAGGGCTATAAGAGAGGCCAGTATTTTGCATACCACACTGTTAATTAGCTTTCTACATCTATTCTGTTTCTGTATATCTCAGAACTTACCTCTATCCACCTTCATGCACTGCTATGCTTACTTCAGGGTCTCCAGTTGTCTGTCTGCCCACCTTTCCTTTCATCTTAATTCTGCAGTTCACTCTGCTGGCATTTTTATTCACCTTTCACAGTGAGATTCCAAAAGAGCTCTTAACCACGGGATAGTTTTTCATTGCTTTTATTATTTCAAGGAGTCTCCCATACCCACGTTATTAGTCTTCTGTAAGAAGTGCCTATAACAGTTCTTCCCATAACTGTCCTGTTTGGGGATTACAATAGGTAAACTGTATCTTTCATATATTTTCTAAATCAGAGAATATTTGGTAAGCATGAACTAAACTTTCTTTCATAGCTTTATATTAACCTCTTGTTCTCGAGTTCATGTTACTTGTTACACAATTACAATTACATTGAGAGCTACCCTGTAATAGTCACAAGGTAAGTGCACCACAATTATATATATGTTCATACTTTTGTTTTCACATTATTTCTCATATCAATGTAATTTGTCTAATTGTATTCTATTTAATATCATAATATTCAAAGCTCCTGGTCATATTTTTGGAAGAAACTAAAATTATAGACAGTCATAGGGAAAATTCAGTAATAAATTCATTGGAAATGCAGTCATATTTTTACTACAAAGCGATGTTTTATGGAATCCTCACTGATGTCATATGGGATAGGAGTTTAGTAAAACTCCAGTCTAATCAGATATTTCAGGGTTTTGTACTGCCATCTTTCAGTGTGCATCTAGAACCAAGACCTGGCATTGCTGTAGCTGTGAGGGTGTTTTGATAATATTAGGAGATCATCTCATCTTCTGCAAGACAGTGACACCTGAAAGACCTGAGGGTAACATGTGCTCAAGGCCAAGGCCACTTTGAATGTGTAATGACACCCTGTAGAGCTAGTCATAACCAGCCATGTATCTTTGACCTGATAAAGACTGGACGGACATACTTTTTCATTTCAGTGACCTTTTTCTAACTTTACTGAACCATCACAGGAACAAGTTGAAGTAATTAGATACAATTATTGGGAGGCTTTGTAACTAACCCCCAGGTATACTAAGACAAAACAGTAATTTGACCTATTACTTTTCATGGCATGCTGGCAAATGTCATTGAATCTTAACATTTATCAGAATTCAATTTAATACTAATTTTCTCTTATCTTATAGACTGAATGAAACATTCTGACACTCTAGAACAATATGAAGTGAAATGACATGTTACCTAGTAAATATAATTTTGTTATTCAATTCACGAAATTTTATATTTTTGAATAAATCACATTTTGTGATGTAAAATGTGAGTAGCATATTGTAATTATAACAGCCAAATTATGTGTAATTTGCTTGATTAGTACTGAAAATGGTAAGATAAAATCGATGATTAAGGCCAGTATTAAAAGTCATTGCAATTAAAGGGTACGTAAAAATTAGGTGAGTTTGTTTGGAAATGGAGATGAGGCTCCACTTGTTTTTGTTTTTCAAGTTCCAAGTGAAATTTCTGACACAAAGTAAAGAGAAATCTCTCTCTCTCTCTCTCTCTCTCTCTCTCTCTCTCTCTCTCTCTCTAATCTAGAAGTTTCAAAGTAATTTAGGTTAGGCCTTCAAATATAGATTGATTTTTAAAAAAATCTCCATTCTTCTTCATTCTCTCCCTTTTTGCCTAATCTCCATTTTAGAAACATATAGAAGACCTTGCAGGAAGCATACAAGTCTAAATTCTTCCCATTAGTGAATGCTCTCTTCCCCCCTACATCTGTGTTTCAACTTTGTTAACATAATTGGCAATGACTACATATATATTTTATACCTTTGGGGACTGAGGTTAGAGGAAGCCATAGAGTTATTGTCATATTCATCTATTACCCTTTTCCCTATAAAACACAGCAAAGGAGTCAGATTTAATAACTCACCATATAGTTGTTATTGTTTCCAATTTCTAGTTTATGTTGAAATAGATAATAATTTTGAAAAATTAAAGTTATTTTGGGACATGTTACCAAGTTATTTCATAATGAAAAATCAACATAATATTAATAACTAGAATCCACAAACTGAAGGTTTTCTTAGTATGCAAACAACTGAAAGATGGAAAAATAAAATATTCTAGAGTCCAAAAAAGAATCATAATACTCAAAAAGGTAAATAGTTTGGGTGTAACTAGGTTGATACTGGCTGACTTCAAGGTTTAGTAGGCACCTCTGAAGGGTGCCAGGTTCTTCTGTCTCCAAAGGATATGAACAGACACACTTAGAGTGAAAGCAGTCAGTTCAGAAGTCTATGTTCTGTCAATGTTGTGTTTGCATGGGGGAAGTAATGCTAAGGTCAAAATACAGTGATATCCTCCAAGTACCCAGCCAAGAAGGGAATATTAAATCTTAGAATGCTGTTTCCTTCTTCTTTGAGGAATTCTGCTGAATATTTCAGAATGAAATGTCAAGGCTCCCCAGTTCTTACCTGTTTTTAATCTTGAGCCAAGACCTGAACTAACATTATTTTTTATAAATATTCTTCATGTATTTGGTATTATGTATCTGCATGTTTTGCCTGTATGTATATACGTAGACCTCATGAGTGCAGTGCCTGCAGAGGCCAAAAGAGGGTGTCAGATCCTCTGGACCTGGAGTTACAGATGGATGAGAGCACCCACATGGGTGCTGGAAGCCAAATCTTGGTCCTCTAGAAGAGTAACAAATGCTCTTTACCACTGAACCGTCTCTCATTCTCAAACATCATTTGCTTTTAACATTTATCAATTCTTGTTATGAAGAAATTTTGCATGTCACTATTCAGCTGTATAGGAATTCACATTAAGATTTGTTTTAATTATGTATATGCAAGTGTCTGCATGACTGTAAGCCTGCCTGTGTGTGCTGATATGCTTATTCATATATGGAGTTCAAAAGAGGGCTTTAGATCCCTCAGGGTTAGAATTATTGGATTTTGCAGAACATATGCCTTGTTTTGTGGGATCTGAATTCCAGTTATTATGTTCAGCAAGTGCTATTAACTGCTGAGCCTTCTCTCAAGTTCCCTAGCTATTCATTAAGACTTCTCACAGAAGTTAGTTGTGGTGGCATGTGCCTTTAATCCAAGCACTCAAGAAGCAGGATCAGGCAAATTTCTGTGAGTTTGAGGCTAGCCTGTTCTACATATCATAATCCTGGCCAGCCAAGGCTACATCATGAGACCATGCCTCACAGAAGAAAAAAGGAAGGCTTCTCACAGAATGTAACAACACTAATCTTTGCAATCATTAGATTTGAGACTGATCCTTAGACTAAAGATGTTTAGCATGGGAATCATAGTAAATACAGATAAAAAAATTTACACCTACTTAGTGCACAAGGATATGGCTAATATAAAGAAAACCAATAATGATAAAGAGTTTGAAATAAGCAAGGGAGTGTGTTTTGGAAGCATAATGAGAAACTAAGCCTCCTCTCAATCCAGAAACACTTCCCAGTAAGGGTAATGAGACTAGGGCTGTGCAATTTAGGGTAGCAGACCCCAAATATGAACATTTTTTTTCCCTTGGCTGAAACTGGAAGTGTCTTTGACCATGTTGGCAGTTTCCTCCTTGGTAGGGGCCAGAGATGTCAGAAATATTTAAGCCAAAATGGCTTTGGTCTTGCTTTGGCCAAAGACCAGGGTGACAGAAGGGAGGATTGGGTTTTCCTTAACTCTTTCCCCCTGAGTGAGTACCATGTTCCCAGAAACTATACATGAGGATGCCACTGAAACTGAGAGGCATATGGACTCCTGGGAATGGGCCAACTGCACCAACCAGTGTGTCTCCCTTGGTGCCTCCATCCAGTAAAACCTTATTAACTGAAAGTCCTTCAGCTGAATCTCAGTTCCAGAGATCTGTTCCTGCTACACAGGAACTCTATCTTCTCCCTCTCTCTTTTATTCCCACCTAGGAATCTATAATGAGTTTCTTTGTAAAACTCACCCTCTGTGCTCTGTGAATTTCAGTTTTCAAATTTGAGAAATGAGAATCCAAAAGCCAAAGGCTCAGTGTGGCTTTTGTAGAAATGGAAATTTCTGGGACCCCAGGTACCGCAAGCTAAACTCACCAAGAGCCAAAAAAGCTTTACTATTCTCACAGACACACCAGTTCCAACATCATATTGGCACTTTAGGGCCAGGAAATCAAAGGAGGATGAGTACAGAGACAACACTCTTTTGCTATTTTATTATTTATTTATTTACTTACTTACTTACTTACTTATTTACTTGTTTGTTTATTTGTTTTTGAGACAGGATTTCTCTGTGTAGCTTTGGTGCCTGTCTTGGAGCTCACGTGGCTCTGCCTCCCAAGTGCTGGGATTAAAGGTGTGTGCCAACAATGCCCGGCTTTCTTTTGCTATTTTAATTTCACCTTATTCACCCTCCATTTTCTGTTATCCTTGCTTGCAAACAGGAGAAATGATTGTTACGTCTTGTTTTTCTTTTCTTCTTTAACCCTCCCTTTCACTTGGTAACTGAGCACATTTGAAATGAGGCAGATTTCTTTGGGGTACCGAAACACAACTCCTTCCCTTTTCTCTTTCAGCTACTTGTGAGGCCAGGAGCTAGGAGTGTGCCTGAATAGCCTTCCTGTTCTACAGGACATTGATAGAGTTTGCACCTGGCTAGGAAAGCACGCACTGGGAAACTTCCAAAGAGGGCTCACACTTTGAGATAGCTAGATTTGTAAGGCCCATGGGAATTTGTAGGGGCCCAGGGCAGAGTTGGAGCAATAGGTTGCCTGGTGCTAGACGAGCCACTCACTGCCAGTGGAAAGTCAGCTGCAATAGCTGCAGCAGGAATAGCCTGGAGATGCAGCTGCTGCATGTTTTGACTCCCATTTCCTACATCCACAGTGCCTGGGTTCCTTGCTTCTGTTTTCACTTCCACTTTCCCATTGCTGTGGCCTGGTCAGTCTAAGGAAAATCCTAAAACTTCTGCAATATTCCCTGAAGCACCCCCTATATACTGGGAATTCAGAAACCCAATGGGGAATGGAGGCTAGTTAGTATAGGACTTCTGTTCTGTTAATGAGGCTACGTTCCCCATCTGTCCTGTTGTCCCCAATCCACCCACCTTACTGACTCGAGTTCCTAAAGGTGCTAAAGGATTGGTGGTTCTCAACTTAAAAGATACTTTCTTTTGCATCCTGCTACACCCTGATTCCTATTATCCTTCAGAGGTGGTTGCTCAATTGACTTGGCCAATGCTGCACTGAGGGCTTACAGTTAGTCCCCACCTAATTGGGCAAACCTTAGAAGAACTTGCCCAGATTCTCTCATCGCAGGCTCAGGTTCTCTCAGATGGCAACCATCTCTGTGCCCCATAGAGGTCACTTCACAATCTGGAGACAGATGCTGTTGAAGTTTCAAAATCTAAAGTACAACTGTGTCCAGACATTAAAATATTAAATATTTTGAACTAATTTTGTGACAGTGGACTAGAGCATTAAGTAAATAATGGACAAAGCCCATTGTCCCTACCCACTCCCTAAAGGCCTCAAGCAATTTAGAGGATTCTTGGGAATCACAAGATTCTGCTGGTTATAGATCTCCAGATATGAAGAGATATCTTGTCCCCTGTGTCAGTTAATAATAATAATAAATAAAAAAGATACCCAGGCATTAAGACCTCCCCTCCTGACCTGGGGACCAGAGATATAGCATTCCGTTAGCCAGGTAAAAGAGGCCGACTTGAGGTCCCAGTCCTGAGACTTCCAACTGGAAGTGTTTAATCTTTATGTGTCAGAAGAAAAGGGGATGGCCTTGTGAGTTCTGACTCAGACACATAAGCCTGCCTAACAGCCTATTTGCATACTTGAGGAAAGAATTGGATCTAGTGGCCAAGACATGGCCAGTTTGCCTTATGGTAGTAGAAGCCATAGCCTTCTTCATTCCAGAGGCTACCAAATTAACTTCAGGGGAACTACCTGACCTTGGCACTTCTCCTGCTGTGTCAGGCCTATTATCCTCTAAGGGAAGTCTCTGACTGACTGATAACTTCATCCTAAGAGACTGTTCAGCCCTCCTGAAGAGGCCAGCCATTCAGTGAAGAGCTTGTTCTTTACTAAATCTGGCCACCTTTCTCCCAGAAGAGGCAGGAGTCCCAGAACATAGGTGTGAGGAAATAAATAATTTCTCTGAGTTATATATATATGACTTGAGAGGACCCCCTTAAGCTTAGCTCACCAAGAGTCCAGAAAAGCCCCATTGTTCTCAGAGACACCCAATGTTCCCACATCATATGTAGAAGAGAAAGAAAATTACTATTGCAAAAGTATTAAAAGCAGTGAAATGTGCACCAAAGGCAATGCATGTGAGATTGCATAGACTAAAGGAGATCTTGCCTTTTTACAGCCAAGTAGGCAATCTGTTTCTACAGGATCTTAAGATAAATAAATCCTTTCCAAGAAGACTCAACACCATTTACCACACCTAGTTCATCATCATTTCACTTAATAACTGAAGTAGATATCAGTGTCAGCTGATTGGTCTTATCATAAGAAAATTAAACTCTCACATGATACTTTTGCAACTTGGAGAAAGACTCTATTGGCATTACTATCCTCCCTCTACACTGTACTATTACCCTTCCACAGAAAGCGAGAGCTAGGATCTCCCATCTTCCCTGATGATTGCTTTTCATTTGGGGGCCATTAAGCTGACAAGAGACTTATTTAACTATTAAAAGGATTTACATGCATTTCAAAAAGAAGATTAAGAATTTGTAAGCTTTCAAGTGAATATTTTAGGGGGGAAAAAGGAGAGTGGTCTCCTCCCTAATTTTCAATAGGGAAAATTAAGTCCCTTATTTTTAATTTTTGTTTGCCCTTAGAGTTGAAACATTTCAGTGCTTAATTTGCATCAGGCTTCCTTGTCAGAATTTCCCGCTAGAAGCCTACATTTCACTTTACTGCCCCTTAAAACTCATTTTTCCATTCATTAACACACTCTTCCTTTAAATACATTGCTATTTCATTCAATCAGGTTACAATTAGCCAGGAAAGCCATCCAATCTCCTAGGCAAATTTGTTTACTGATTCTTTATGCATCAATTTCAAAGTTTGTCTCTGAAGACAAAACCACCCCCGCCCCCACCTTTCCCAAGTTCTAGAGAAGCATTCCATGTTCTACATTAAAGAAAAAAAAAAAATCTAACAATAGAGTTTACCTGGGTTAGCGCTCAGGAACTGTTGCTGATTGATTGAGAAACCTCATTAACTGAAAGCCAGGTATAAACTTCGTTCCAGTTCAACTGGCTTCTGTGTAAGGCTGCATATTGGCAATTACAGGAATGGTTTCCATTTCCTTTTGCTGTTAAGGAAACTAGCAGAATTAAGCAATCAATGGCATTACCAAAATAATGGCTATGTCTAAAATGGAAACATTGCGATTGGTGTGTGAATCATTATCCAGTCTCTTGAGATTTACCTGAGTTTGGGAAATCACTTTACTGTGAAAATTTAGAATATAAAGAAATCTTGAGGCTGAAATGTAGATGACATATTCAGTTTCTCTCTCTCTCTCTCTCTCTCTCTCTCTCTCTCTCTCTCTCTCTCT
>CABHPQ010145573.1:32110-50870 GCA_902168405.1 Peromyscus aztecus
TCTCTCTCTCTCTCTCTCTCTCTCTCTCTCTCTCTCTCTCTCTCTCTTTCTCTCTCTCAACCTACATAAAGTCACTGTATTAGCAGGCTCATTGCTGAGGGTTCCAAGGCAGCCTTTGTCACTGTGAAACACTCACATCAGTATGCACATAGGAAACCTTTGCGTGGATCTCTTACAGCTTGATTCATCTAAAATGTCCTCTAGAGGCAGCTCAACTGATCTATGTTCACTGCTTTGAAAAGGGGATGATCCCCTATCACTGTTTCTTAGAATAAGAAACTTTAGCTGGTAAATTGCTTCTGATCTGCCTCCAAATAAAGTTGCTGAGAATAATATGAAAAACAAAGGTAGCCGGGCGTTGGTGGCGCACGCCTTTAATCCCAGCACTCGGGAGGCAGAGCCAGGCAGATCTCTGTGAGTTCGAGGCCAGCCTGGGCTACCAAGTGAGCTCCAGGAAAGGCACAAAACTACACAGAGAAACCCTGTCTCGAAAAACCAAAAAACAAACAAACAAACAAAAACAAAAAAACAAAGGTAAATGAAGAATGCTATTTTAAAACCGATGCTAAATCAATCACTTAATATGTTTCAGCAAGATACCTAGTACATGATTCCTCTAAGTCCTCTACCAAATGCATTTGTGATTTTAGAAATAAAAATTCTTTTTATTTTTTGACAATTTCATACATGTATACATGTATCTTGGTTATGATAATATTTCATTTGTGCTGAAATGTGATTTTATTTGTATGTTAATAAATAAAGTTGCCTGGGGGTTAGAGCTAATAGCAAGCCATTTAGCAGAATTCTGGCAGTGGTAGCACACGCCCTTAATCCCGATCACATGACAGGCAGATCTCTGTGTGTTCAAGGATACAGCCAGCATGGAGACACAGGCCTTTAATCTCAATACCAACCACAGAGACCTGGAGGTCTATATAGACAGACAGTGATGAGGAGGTCATATGGTTGGGCTTACAACCAATGAGAAGGCAAAACAGAAAGTCAATAAAAAGATAGACACACAGGAAATAGGTTTCTTTCTCAGGGGAAGGGCGGCGGCAGCAGCAGCAGGTGGTAAGAAGGCGGTCTTGGTCTCAGCTCTTAGCTACTGCTCTCTGACCTCTGGGGCTTTTAACTCTGCATTTGGCTCTGTGTTTCTTATTTAGTAAAACCGTTCAGAATTACATCTACACTTGGTTGTATGAACTCCTAATACATCTCCCTATATCCCTTCTAATTTTATGGGTTTTTCCTTTTTTTTTTTTAAGTAACACACTAAGTCTAATTAATGCTGCCCATATGTGCACACATGTGGGGCCATCCTCTGGACATGAGCAACCTACCAATGTCTGCCCTCGCCCCAAAAACTAACTCTTCCCCATCCTACAGATATCTACTGCCATCAGCTCCTCAGCTAGGCTTGTGGATGATGAGAGTACACGCTGTATGTTTAATCTCTTGACCTTGTGTAGGTCTAATGTAGGTGACCCTAGCTGTTGTGAGCTTGCGTGTATGACAATCATGTGTTCAGGCACCATCCTCGAGCTCTTCCATTATTTCTCTCATAGAAAGCTCTTGTTCAGCCAAGGAAACTGTGAAGTAGGAGACAGCCGATAATTTAAGTTTAGGTTTTGCATACAAGAGAAAATATGATGTGCTTAATTTGCTTAACGTAATACCTAGTTCCTTGCATTGTTCCTGAAAAATGCCATGATTTTTGTTTTTCTGTATAGTTGAATACAATTCTATCAAATATGTGCACCACATTTTCTTTGTCCATTTACCTGTTGTAGACTGAATTGTGTACCAATAAGCATGAACATGCAAGTAACTGTGGCATGTTGACTTAGAGTCTTTTGGGCATATACTAAGGAGTGGTATAGCTGGATAAACAGTTCTATTCAAAAGTTTTTGAGGAACCTCTGTACTGATTTCCACAGTGGCTGTACTACCTTCAGTGCGTAGGAGACCGGCTTTGCTCATCCTCACCAACATTGTTGTTCTTTGTTTTTAGATGGAATAAGATGTAGAACACTTTTTCTAGTACTTCCTGGCCATTTGTGATTCTTCCGTTGAGAACATTCTGTTCAGTTCATAAGCCCATTTACTGATTGGATCATTTGGGTGTATTTAATTTTTGCAGCCTTTGTGTATTCTGGCTACCAATCTCCTGTCACAGAGTTGGTGTGCCTGTTAATTTATGTCAACTTAACAGACTGGAATCCTCTGGGAGGTGGGCATCTCCACTGAGGTACTGTCTCTGTCAGATTACCTTTAGAGAAGTCTGTGGGGCATTGTCTTTATTAATGATTGGCGTGGGTGGGCCCAGAACACTGTTGGTGGTGCCACCTCTAGGCAGGTGATCCTGAATTATATAAAAAAAGCAAACCAAGCAAGCCTTAGGGAGCAAGTGTGTAAGCAGTGTTTCCTCTTTCTCATGATTGAGCCTTTGCCATCATGAAAATTTCAATTTCTTACAGTTCTATTTGCCAATTTTTGTTTTCTATGATATGAGGATAATTTTTAGAATGTCTTTGCCAATACCTATATCATTAGATTTTTTTACATCCATTTTCTTCTATCAAATACAATATTTGAAGGCTTTCATTAAGTTTTTTTAAATTTTATTTTTAATTTTTATCTAAGTTAAGAGATATAGATTTAGTTTCATTTTTCTACATCCAGTTTTGCTTGCACTATTTGGTAAATATGTTCTTTTGTCCAATGAATATTTTGACATCTTTAAAAACAAAAAACAAAAAACGTGACACTAGCTGTGTGGGTTTATTTCTAGGTGCTCTTCTCTTCTATTGGTCTGCATATCTTTTTTTTTTTTTTGTGCCAGTACCACATACCAGGCTTTTTCTTTTGGGCCACCAACCAGCTCCCAAATGACATGGAGACTTATTATTAGTTTTGAATGCTTGACCTTGGCTTACCTAATTTTTAGGTATCTCTTTTAACTTAACCTGTTTCTCTTTATCTATATTTTGCTTTAGTCCTTTTTAACCTTTTCTTACTTTCTTGCTGTCTCTGTGTCTGGCTGGCTGATGGCTGCCTGGCTTCTGACCCCAGCTGGGTCTATAGTTCTCTCTTCCTTCTCTTGTTCTTCCTCCTGAGCCTAGATTGCTCCTATTTATGCTCTCTGCCCACCAGCCCCGCCTATCCTTTCTCCTGTCCACCTATTGGCCGTTCAGCTCTTTATCAGACTAATCGGGTGCCTTAGGCAGGCAAGGTGAAACAGATGCAACACATCTTAACGTAATTAAACACACATCCTTACATCGTTAAACAAGTGAAGCATAAACAAATGTAACACACCTTTACACAGTTAAAATAACATTTCACAACAGTACCATGCAATTTTAGTAGTGTAATTTGAGATTTGAGATTACATATTGTGACAACTCCTGCATTTTTCTTTTTAGCCAGTTTGTTTTGTCTATACAGGTACTTTTGTGTTTCCATATGAATAGTAGGATCTCTCTGGGTTTTTTTTTTAAGAATGTATTTTTTTTTAATTTTGTGTGTGTGTGTGTGTGTGTGTGTGTGTGTGTGTGTGTGTGTGTAAGTACCTTTGGAGGTCAGAAGAGGGCATAAGATCTCCTGTAGCTGGACATGGGCATTGAGGATAAAACTGGAGCACTCTGCCAGAAGAGTATGTACTCTTAACTCAGAGTTATCTCTCAAACTCCTATCTCTGATTTTTTTTTCTAATGCAAGAGCACATAGCCATAAACTTTCTTCTTAGAACTTAGCTATATGTCAAGGGCTCTTGTAAGTTGTAGTTCCATTTTCATTTGATTCTATGATTAAAAACAAGTTTTCCCTGATTTCTTCAGTGAGCCCCAGTGATCATTCAAAAAACGTATTATTCAGTCTCCAATATTTGTGGAGTTTATGAAGTTTCTCATACTATTGCTTTCTAATATATCTTCTTTATCTGATATAGTTCCAGAAATAATTTCAATTCTTTTTTATTTAAGACTTGTTACCTAGAATGTGTCCATTTTAGAGAAGTCCCCAGGGACTGCTGAGAAGACTGGATTTTGTTTCTTTGGGTGTAATAGTCTGTCAAGAACTATTCAGTCCTTTTGATTTATAGTATAGTTTAACTTGTTTCTTTTTTGATGACCTATCTAACAATGCCAACAGGGTTCTGAAGTTACCCACTATAATTGTATCAGGGCTTCTGTGACATTTTGTGCTTATTAGCATTTGTTTTCTGAAACTGGGAATTGAAAACTCTCATATTACAAGAGAATCATAAAACCTTCTGCCAAGACCAAGCAGGTTGAGTGCACACACATATACACAAATGGAGTACTACTCAGCAGAGAAAAACAGTGACATCATGAGGTTTGCAGGCAAATGGATGGAACTAGAAAATATCCTGAGTGAGGTAACCCAGACTCAGAAAGACAAACATGGTATGTACTCACTCATAAGTGGATAGTAGATATAAAGCAAAGGATGACTAGACTGCAACTCACAACTTCAGGGAGGCTACCTAGTAAAGAAAGACACAGGGATTACCCAATGACAGAGAAATGGATGAGATCTACATGAGCAAACTGGACATGGGGGGGTGGGTAATGGAGGGCAAGGGTCGGGGGAAAGAGAGCTTAGGGGACCAGCTGGATTGGGAACAGAATGGGAGAACAAGGAAGGAGATACCGTAATAGGTGAGGACCCTATGGGAATAGGAAGAAGCAGAGTGCTAGAGAGGTCCCCAGAAATCCACAAAGATACCTCCAAGATAGACTACTGGCAATGGTCGAGAGAAAGCTTGAGCTGACCTACTCTGGTGATCGGATGGCCAAACATGTAGGGAGCTGCGTATAGCCACGCCTTACAGGTGGCGCTGGTTACCGCCTTCCGCCATCCCGACTGCGAGCGCTCCCGTGTTAAACAGCTTCAGGTGAGGCTGTAGCGGAATGTGTGGCTTGCTTACGCATGCTTGAGCCTATTAGGCAATGCCCACGTGGCGACCTGGGGTTGGCTGCCCAGAGCCTATATAAGGCCGGGAGAGGCTTTGCCCGGAGTTCCTTCAGAAGGAGGGGATCTTTTAGAAGTCAGAAGACTGATTCAAAGGCCTGATTAAATTGCAAGAAGAAGAGCTCGGTGTTTGTGTCTTCCTTGCTGGACGAGGGTGGACGCGACACAAACACCCTAACTGTCATGATAGAACTCTCATCTAGTGACTGATGGAAGCAGATGCAGAGATCCATGGCCAAGCCCCAGGTGGAGCTCCAGGAGTCCAATTGATGAGAGAGAGCAGGGATTGGATGAGCGAGAGCTATTGAGACCATGATTGGAAAAAGCACAGGGACAAATAGCCAAACTAGTAGAAATACATGAACTATGAACCAAGAGCTGAGGAGCACCCAACTGGATCAGGCCCTCTGGATAAGTGAGACAGTTGATTAGCTTGAACTATTTAGGAGGACCCCAGTCAGTAGGACCGGGACCTGTCCTTAGTGCATGAGCTGGCTTTCTGGAATCTAGGGCCTGTGCTGAGACATTTTGGTCAGCCATGGTGTAGGGAGGAGGGGACTGGACCTGCCTCAGCTGAATCTACCAGGCTGGGCTGACTCCCCAGGGGAGACCTTGCCTTGGAGGAGGTGGGAATGGGGGGGTGGATTGGGAGGGAGGGCTGGGGGGGTGGAAAGATGGAGGACAGGTGAATTCGTGGCTGATATGTAAAATTAAATTAATTATAAAATAAAAATTAAAAAAAGTAGTCCACACCTTTCTCATAGTGACCCACATGGAGGAGTCCAAGGTTAAGTTCCAATCTAGCTGTTCTCATCAGTGGGGAGCTACCTGGTGGTAAGTTCATGACTTTGGCTCCTTTCCATCATTTATAGAGACAATCTATGGTTCATCATGGTTTTAGATTTGCCTTCCTTGCCCATCAGATGCCTGTCAGCAGCATTATACACTGATCACCTAACTTTACTGTAAGAAAGCATTGATTTCTTGTAATGATTGTAATGATCTAAAATGATATGTAAAATATTGGCTCTGTATTTTTTGAGAGTTTGGGTAAATTTGATAGTATTTTTTTCCTGAGTGCTGGGATTAAAGACGTGCGCCACCACTGCCCGACTTGTTTTTAACATTTCAATTTTTATATGCTTATATATGAGGTTTACTTTACAATATCTTGCATAATTTTGGCAATATATTTTTAATCTTCATATGAATGTTTTGTTAATTTTGGAAAGTTCTTTGCTATTATATTTTCAAATATTACTTCAATACACCCTCTGCTTTCTTTCTGAAACTCTAAGCGCTCAGGTTCACTTTGTCCCTCTGTGTTTGTTGTGATGTACTCTCTTCTTTTCAATCTTTTCTCTTTGTGCTTTTGGTCAGATGTTTTCTGTTGTGTTATAGAACCCACTGTGCCCAACATTCTGTTGCTTGTACCCTGTGAACTAGCTAGCTAGTTAATTAGTTAGTTTGATGGGGTAGTGTTTGTTCTTGCATATATGCACATTTGTGTGTAAGGTTTGTGTGGGTATCTTTCTCAATCTTTTTCCAACTTAGTTGTTTAGATAGGTTATCTCACTGAACCTGGAACTTGCTAATTAGCTAACCTAGGTGGCCAGCAAGCCCCATGAACTCTTCTGTCTCTGACTGCCTGAAATTACAGGCACCTAACTTTTTAGGTGGGTGCTATGGTTCCAAATTTGGATTCTAATCTTTGCTGTACATTTAACTACATCATTAGCATGTATGTATGTATGTGTATATACATATATTTAATATATAGACAGAATATATATGCATATCTCCAACAAATTCTTAATGACAGATTCTGCTTTATTGTGATAAAATATTATTTTAGCTTTCAAATAATTTTTAAAAATTTCCAAAGTTTTGTCCACGTTACTGAATAATTTCTTTAAATATTCTTTTAATATTGCTATTTACTGACATTGATGCCAGGATTGTCTGTAGATCATCATTTATTGCTCATTATGTTCTTTTTATTATTTTCATGCTGTTCTAAGTCTTTGTGTGTCTCTTGTTTATTTTATGCCAAACATTGAATAAGTACTTATCATAGAGGCTTTGTTTGATATGATTTCCCCAGAGAGGTCTTGTTCTTCATTTTGTTAGCTAAAGAAGAAGAGCTGCTCACCCCAATCTCATGAAAGCTGATCTTTATTGTGTTTCAATGGGCTTGCTTCCTCTGTTTCTTGAGCATGTGACACCTGAGATTTTTGCCTCAAAGTCTGTCAGTTCTCTTTGACCTAAGAAGTAAAACATGAGGATGTGTTTGGGTTTGGGGATATGTAAGCTTAAGATTGTGCCAACCATTTAGTACCACCTTCAAATCTGATATGTTTCTTGAGTGTGAGTATGGGTATGGGCATGAATGTGATGCACATACTCTCCTACTGGCAAGGGTATTTCTTAAGTATTCTAAGATGATGAGAATTTCCTTTTTCCTTCTTAGAAGTTTTTAGGTTAGCCATATTTCCCCCACTCTTGTTTCATGCTACCTGTGAGAAAATTGGAAATATATTTAGGAATATTTTGGATTGTAATTCATCACACCATCCCATATAGATACTAAAAGAAACATCATTCTATCTTCTAGTAGAATCCCTTTGTGTAGCTCATACACCATTATATTAGTTGCTATGTAACAACTCACACTAAATTTAGTGACTTCAAAAGCAGGGACAACCATTTATTTTAGTATAATTCTGTAGTTTAGCAATTTATGCTGAAATCAGCTAGGAGATGTTTTTGTTGATGTCATACAGTGTAGCTAGAGTTTTTTTGTCTGGCCCACGGTCAGGATAAATCTCTTTTACCTGTCAGTCCCATAGCTGTTCAGACCCAACCAAGTAAATACAGAGACTTATATTGTTTACAAACTGTATGGCCGTGGCAGGCTTTTTGTTAACTGTCCTTAGCTTAAATTAATCCATTTTTATAAGTCTATACCTTGCCATATGGCTGGTGGCTTATCGGCATCTTTACATGTTGTTTGTCCTGGCGGGGCGGCTGGCAGAGCCTCCCTCTGTCTTTTTGTTTTTTTTATTTTTTTTGTTAGTCCCGCCTACACTTTCTGCCTAGCCACAGGCCAATGAGTGTTTTATTAGTAACACATTTGCCATACAGAACATCCCACAGCACTTCCCCCATTTTTTTTTTCAAAAAGGAAGGTTTTAACCTTAACAAAGTAAATTACATATAATTTGGGAATTTGGGCGTAGCTTCTCTTACTACTTCCTGCTGGAGGGGGGCGCTGTATCTTATGGGGACACAAAGAAAATTTTAGGATCATGGAGTAGTCCATGAGGGAGTATTGTCTGAGTCAGTTGCCTTGAAACGGTTCTGGATGTTGGATCATCTGAGCCGTGATGTCATTGGAGACCTTTCAGGTGGTCTTGGCTGGTCAAACCTGATGTATCTTAATCTGGAACAAATCTATAGCCTCTGGCTTTCTGTGGAAACAAAATCAGAGCCTCCTTTCCAAAGCAACATATCTTTACATCTAAATTTTGAAGTTAAGGTATCTTTAAAATATACATATTGGTTTAACTCAGCTTCCTTTACAATCAAATATCTCTCTGCAGTTAAGAATCCCAAAGACAACACAATGTAGATTTTTTGTGTGATATCCATCTTTACGTGGCTTATATTTTATATTACCTTTACTGTCTCTTTAAAGACTTTATTTTTTAAAACTATCTATTTCTTTATATAACTGTATATATTTCTCTTTATTTCTTTGAAGCCTACGTATATTTTATACACATTTTAAAGCATTTAAATTCTTGTTCCATCTGAATCTGTCTTATTGTGAATCAATTGTTTTAAACTGCAGCATTTCTAAAACTGAAAAGGTGCTGTGGCTGCTGGCTCCGCCCATCTCAGCTTCCCAACATGGCGGTGATAAGTTTACCGTCAGGTCAGCTCTGGGAGCCTTCATGGGTCTATGCTTCTATCAAAGCAGCGTTTAGCCCAGAAACCTCTTTTTTTTTTTGTTTTGTACTAGGAAAAGCTAAATCCACCACGCAGTCCAATGTGCCACTTGTAGAGGCCTCATTCCCGCCATACTACAGGTCGAGCGCACACGCCAGGAACCCGCCATACGTTCTGGCGCCATTTGTAGCTAGAGTTTTCCTGCCTGGCCCACGGTCAGGATAAATCTCTTTCACCTGCCAGTCCCACAGCTGCTCAGACCCAACCAAGTAAACACAGAGACTTATATTGCTTACAAACTGTATGGCCGTGGCAGGCTTCTTGCTAACTGTCCTTAGCTTAAATTAATCCATTTTTATAAGTCTATACCTTGCCACATGGCTGGTGGCTTACCGGCATCTTTACATGCTGCTTGTCCTGGCGGGGCGGCTGGCAGAGCCTCCCTCTGCCTTCCTGTTCTTTTTATTCTCTCTGTTAGTCCCGCCTACACTTCCTGCCTAGCCACAGGCCAATGAGTGTTTTATTAGCAACACATTTGCCATACAGAACATCCCACAGCAATACAGGATCCTCACACAGCTAGGATCGTCTCTCACTCAGCTAGGACTAAATGATCAAGGGAGATTCACTCACATTATTGTACATGGCTAGATATGGAATTGGGAAACTCCAATACTCTCTTTCTCTTTCTCTCTTACTATTATAGTGCATTAAGTTGGGTAAATACCTTTACATGGAAGCCTCAGGTTACTATTCTAAGAAAAAAGGTTTTTCAAGTCTTGGGCTCTGCCTTAGTTAGGGTTTTATTGCTGTGAAGAGACACCATGACCATAGCAACTCTTATAAAGGAAAACATTTAACTGGGGCTGGCTTAGCTTCAGAGGTTTAATCCATTATTCTCATGGTGGGAAACATCAGCATGCAGGCAGACACTGTGCTGAAGAAGGAGCTGAGAGTTCTACATCTTGATCCATAGGAAACAGGGAGTGAACTGTGGCGCTGGGCATAGCTTGAGCATATATGAGACCTCAAAGTTGGCCTCCACAGTGACACACTTCCTCCAAAAAGGCCACACCTACTCCAGCAAGGCCACATCTCCTTATAGTGCCACTCCCTATGGATCGAGCATTCAAACACATGAGTCTATGGGAGCCATTCCTATTCAAACCACCACAGGCTCCAAAACTCACAGCTTTGGTTCAGCCACAACTATCAGTTGCAGTAAATTGCAAAGTAAACATGCAAGCAAACGATGGGTAGGTAGATTCTACCTCTTCATAGGGGCATTGTAATGCTGCATTGTGAAGGGCATGCATACTTGAAAGACATGAACTTTTATGGCCATCTTTGCAACAAACCTGTAGTTCAGGTTCAGAACTGGCAAATGCCTTTAAGGAGAGAAAATGTCTAGTGAGTATTAGTTTACTAAATAAGGAAATTATTTTTTATTTTTATATTCTAACTCTGCCTATTCATTGATTCTACAGTGTGCTTCAAAGGATATTTTTAAAAATAATTTTCAATCCATTAAATGTGCATCTTAATGCAAAAATATGAAACACAGTTTTTGTAATTCATTTGGGCTTTAGAAGTTTTAGTGGCTTTTTGGCCTTCTAATGTTACAGCAGCAAGGACTGTTTATGTAAGTGCTATTGTCACATTTAATAAAAGAATAAAATACATTAATTTATGTAAGTCCAGTAGACAGATGATATTAACATAAAAACATTGCCAAAAATTCAAAATGGAGCATGCCCTGCACCTTGCCTGGGCAACATAATAAACCCAACCCTGTTGGTGGAGGTGTGTGTGAGCTAGCCCCGAAGAAGTGAGCAAGGGAGAGCTGTCCCCGTTGTTTATCTGTCTTGAGGCATCATGGTCACGGGTAGAGTTGCTCCCCCATTCCCACCCCCATCACCCATCAACACCTGGGGCAGGTGGGAGAGCTGGCCCTGTAGTCACAAGAGCAAGAGAGCTGTCCCTAACCTCCACCAGTTGCAACACTCAGGAGAGTAGGCCCTGCACCTCACCTGGGTAATGCAATAGAACCAATCTTATTGGTGGAGGTATGGGTGTGCCAGCCCTAAAATTATAAGCATAGGAGAGCTGTCCCCACTATTTGGTGTTATGTGACACTGTGGAAGGGTGAGAGATGCCTCCCCCCTTACCCCTTACTGCTTGCAACAGATGAGAGAGCTCTCCCTTACCAGCTGCAGCACTCAGGAAATGGGCCTTGCCCCTTGCCTATGCAGGATAGCAGAGCTGCCCAGTAGTCAGAGCTGAGGGTGACTCAGCCCCAATGTTATGAGCAAGAGAGAGCTGTCCCTATTACTTATCTGACATGAGGCAGCATGGGCAAAGGAGAGATGACCTCCCCACCACCTCCAGCACATCAACATCTGAGACAGGTGAAGGAGCTGGCCCTGGGGTCATAAGAGCGACCCTGAGAACATGAAAGTGGAAGAACTTGCCCCATCCCTCACTCATCATTGCAAGAGGTGAATCAGCTGGGGGCAATGCTGGAGTGCTCACCCTGGTGATGAGGACAGGGAAGAACTGGGCCCAGAACCAGGGTTATGGCTTGGCTCACCTCAACATCTACCCCATCTGTGATCTGCTGGAGCATGTGAAGGGACCTGGCCTACAGACACCAAGCTGCAGGATCTTCTCAACACAGGGCAACAAGATACCCAAGAGGAGTCTCAGTAAGGGCCCAGCATTGATAGCATAGTGGAAACCAGAAACCTTGAACCAGACCAATGACTCTTTGCAATGAATACTTGCAGGAAAAATATATGGACAAAGGGCATATATTTTTGTCACACTGAAGCTTCCATGATGAGTTTTTCAATTTCTTTTCCTTCACCGCCCCCCCCCCTTTTCTCCTAAATTTTGTTTTATTTTGGGATGTGTATTCAGGAGCAGAGGGCAGGTATGGAAGGTAGAGGGAAATGAATGAGATCAAGATACATGATGTAAAAGACACATAGAATAAATAAAAAGAAAGAAAAAGAAAAAAATTCAAAATATTTGAAGATATCAAGGATCAGTGGTTGTTGAATCCTGTTATTTTGTTGTTGTTGGTGGTGGTAGTAGTGGTGGCGGTGGCGGTGGTGGTGGTGGCGGTGGTGGTGGTGGTGGTGGTGGTGGTGGTGTGTGTGTTTCCCTTCTTTTGATTTCCTGATGTGAGATTATTTATTCCATGTGTTTTCATGTGTGTAGTTAACCTCCTTAGGTTTGAGTTTTTCTTCTAGCATCTTCCGTAGGGCTGGAATTATAGATAGATATTATTTAAATTTGCCTTTATCATGGAGTATTTTGTTTTCTCCATCTATCATAATTGAGTTTTGCTGGGTTTTGTAGTCTGGGCTGGCATCTATGGTCTCTTAGAGTCTGAAGCACATCTGTCCATGACCTTCTGGCTTTTAGAGTCTCCATTGAGAAGTCAGGTGTAATTCTAACACTTCTGCCTTTATATGTTATTGGTCTTTTTTCCCTTGTCACTTTTAATATTCATTCTTGTTCTGTATATTTAATGTTTTAATTATTATTTGCCTGCTGCAAGCTGCAAGAATATATTATAGAGATTCAGTTATATATAATAAGGCTATACCTAGAAAGATCAAGGAATTTTTCTAGGGGGAAGCCATTTATCAAGGAATATTTGGTGTTATTCAGCTTTTAATATAATCAGATGTCATCTGCTATGAAATTCTTGTGCCCTCATATACTACTAGGCCATATCACAACAGCATAAGCTTCTCAGACCTACTACTGATCAATGAGGTAACACCCTACAGAGCCTAGGGGCAGGTGGACTGTAGATGCATAGTTTTGTTTCTCGTGCAAATGAAGCTCAGACTTTTCTTCCCCAGACTGGCCAAATGGCATTCCAGAGCATTTGACTCAGAACAAAGGATTTTTGGCAGGTCCAGGTGCAAGTGAAGGGGAGGCAGAATTTCTGGTCAGAAAGTTGCATGGCCGCTGGAGGAGAAGAGAATGAGGTAGAGTTTCTGTAGATGGTAGGGTAGACTGGCTCAGGCCAAGGAGTAAGGCACAAGAAAAGTTCTGGAGACTGTAGGTGAATTTGAATCAGGTCAGGAGAGGAGAAGAGGGAGGAAAGATGGAGGATGAAAGAACAGGGGATGAAGATGAAATCAAAAGCATAAGAGCTTAGTTATTACTAGGGCTATGAGGGGACAGAAAAAGAAGGGACAGAGAGGAACTGAGTGTCAGGCCAGAACTGAAGCTGTGTAGATAGAATTTTGTTATAGAGAAATAAAGTAAATGGACAAAAAAGCATCATGTACATAGATTCTTTTCCCTCAGATAACCCCACGCCGGACATAGCGTCTTCCCCAGGACTCTGGGAGGAATCTTCTCAAGGCAGACCCCTGGGAAAATTCTGATATGTGCCCAGGGGAATTTCTTTTCTGTTTCAATCTATTTGGTGTCCTGTGTGTTTCTTGTACCTTTACAGGCATCTTCTTATTTAGGTTAGGAAATTTTTCTCTAATTTTGTTGAAAATGTTATCTGGGCCTTGGAGCTGGGTTTCTTCTCTTTCCTCTATTCCTATTATTCTTAGGTTTTATATTTTTGTAGTGTCCCAGATTTCAAAAATACACACTAATGCTTTTTTTGTTCAAGTAAAGCATAAAATTGCTTCTAAATTCACAGTTAATTAAACAAGATTAAATGAAATAATTGAAAAAAATTTAGTACAATTTAGTCTGCCAAATAGCAAAATTCCCTTGAATTTGTTAAGCAATCTATTTAGTGGGTTCTAAGGTTTCACTAATCTGAAATTCATTCACTTTACAAATATTTTTACAGTATGTGTTTGCCATAACATGAAATTAATGAGTAAAATAAAAAAATTCCTTTTATTATATGTGCTGGTGATTAGCTGCTCTTGTTTCATACCTAATCTTTTATGTTCTGCCTTGTCCCATGAGGACTGGGACTCTGAAACCATGTTTCTGTTCTACTGGTTGCTTTTGCTAAACTCTTAAAAGAGAACATTCTATGAGAAGATTAGAAGGTCAGAGGCCATGAAGAGACATGCTCTTTTCCTGTTTTTCTTCTTACGACAACATCACCTGGTCAACGGCTTTTTTGCCCCAGAAATTTCAGTGGGAAGTGACAGAAATCGTTTCAAACTACTACTTGTTTCCCACAAACCCCTTCAGTCAGCCTCCTTTTGCTTGTTAACCAGGCCAGCACAAGTTGGCTGACACTGTATTTTGAGATATTTGAATCCCAGCTCCTTAAGGCTTTTCCTCTAAGCTCATGAATTATAGCAGCATCCAGGGAGTCTGTCCCCCATGTATTAGCATCTTGTTTTGATGGACTCTCCTCTTTATTATTGTAGTCTTGAGGTGGTAGCTACACAGTTGTAGTTGCTACTTCTATGACATTTCATGTTTTGTGTGTTTTTGATCCCCTAGAGCCTATTAAATCAAATTCTCTATTAACCCTCATTAAAATAGCTGGAATCATGTCTGTTTTCCTAGCAGAATATTTCTTAATTTATGCTTCTTACTTGTGAATGTATGATAGAAACTTACTAGACTAGATTAAGCAGAAAAAAGACCACAAAGTTATCCTATGTTATTCTGCTTTATGCCATCATGTCAGACTAAGTCTGTTATGCAATGAACAGAAAATTACTTGTCTTATAATTCTTGAGGCTGGAAAGTTCAAGGATAAGAGATTGCAACTAGTTAGTGCCTTTTTGCTGCACCATAACGTGGCAGAAGGCATCTTCCAGGTCAGGGGAGAATAGAGGAAGCCTAACTTCCTTTTGTAGCAAGTCTAACCCTGCAATACTTATATTAACCACCTAAGAGATAGAGTCCTTATGTCCTAATCAATGCTTAGAGTTCTCATGTCTCAACACTACTGCATTTGGAATTTGGTTTGCAACACAGAAGCTTTGATGACATATTTAAATCCAAGCATATGTGTTTCTTCTGGAATCCTGAAAAAGAAAATGCTTATTAGTTTTGGAAAGCAGTTTGCAATCATTACATTTTGTATTCTCCCTTGGAACACATAGTCTCATCTTCCTATGCCTACCTTTCTATTTCTCATAGTAAGTCATTTTAACCCACTTTTCTGTAATATCACCCCAAGCCCTGGACTTGTTTGGGTTCAAATAATGTTCAGTAGTCGATTGGAATTCTAGTTGCAGATAGGTAGAAAGAGACACTATCTGGTCTTGTTTATACAAATGTGTGTACCTGGTCCTCCTGCCTAAACCACTGTGAATACAGGTGTGGGGCTACCAATCAGGTGTAGGATGGGGGATTTTTGTGTAGTATGTGATTTATAGGTTTTATAACATAAATTCCAGGTTTTGTTTGTTTTTTCACCTGAAGGGATCAAAGCTTAAGATGTTATTTTTAGAGTCTGTTCAAGTCAGTCTCCATTTCAACATAGTAATTATTAGATTACTTTAACAAACTTTGTTAAGTGTTTGCTCACTGCACCACAATTATAAATATAGATAATCACAGTTAAAAAAATAAACATAATACTAACTCCCACCACACTGTATCTAATCCAAAACTACATCTATTTATACTTAATATGCATATTATATTTTGTATTTTATGAAATTGAGTTTTCTCCTTAGCAATAATTTTGAACAAAACTTATATGTCAACAGCTATGTTTGAAGACACCACATCTTCTTTAATGGGGTCTCATATAGCCCAATCTGGCATAAAACTCATTATGTAACTAAAACGCCTGTGTCTACTTTCCAAGTTCTAGGATCTAGACATATACTGAAGAACACCATCTTAAAGGCCACTCAATAATTTATAGAACATTACTTAACGTATAATGAATTTTAGTCTTCTGTGTTGAAGCCATTTTTTCCATTAATTACTTGCACAATAATTAGTATGTATTCTTTTTTTGATGATAAGAGTATTTTCTTTAATTTTGCCAAATACAAATAGGCTAGATATTGTAACTATAATTCTTGCTTGATAACTAATTTAAAATTTTTTTTCATTTTACATACAAACCACTGATCTTTCTCTCATCCCTCCTTCTTAGTTGCCAGAAAGTCTGAGCTCATATTACTCTGTTGACAGAAGCTGTGGCAGCCCCTTCCACCCCTCAGTCTAAGGGACTATTTGCTTTCATTTGTTTGTTTCTTGGTTTCAATACAATTCTAACAAGTGACCATTTGAGAAATAAGCAACGCTAGTATCATATATTACTTTAAGTAAACCATTTTAAATCATTTTATTTTCATTTGTGTATATGTATGTGTGTCTGTGTGAGCTTGAAAGCACATGTGTGCAGTGCCCTCAGAATTCAGAAGAAGGTTTCTGATCCCCTAGAACTGCAGTTACAGGTGGTTGTGTGCTGCCTAATGAGATGCTGGGAACTGAACTTGTGTCTCCTGTAAGAAGAGCAGGTGCTCTTAACTCTCTCTTCAGTCCTATTAAGTGAATTTTAAAAATAATTTTTAGGTAAGAATTTTTCCAAGTGGTTGATCATATTTTTTCCTTTGGTGAGTAGCCTCATTTCTGTAGAGTAGTTCCTTATCTGAGTAATTTACAACAGTGGAAGAAATGATGTCAATTTCTATTTCAGCTTCTAAAGGCTGATTCCTCCACTTCTCAACTTTTAAAGTAAACAGTGTACTGCATTTGTAAGTGCCAGTGTGGTTTAGACTGATTTCTTTCTCATTGAAATAAATACTCACTAATTTACCAAGAATCCCTTTTGACCTGCTAGAACTAGTCAAAAGCCAAAATGCATTTCTTTTATAAGTAAACAGCATTCAAACATAACAAACAGTGGAATAAAATTGGTTTAAAGCTTATTTACTAAAAGGTCATTGAACTATGTAAATGATCTAGTTTTATTAAAACATGCTCTTGGGTGATAATGCTTTAAATACTATTTATTCCAAGTACTACATTTATATTTTTAAACAGAAAATTTCTAGCACTTAAATATTTAGAATAGAAAGTTTCTTCACATAAGATACATTTTTGGGCACTTGTGTTTTTTCTGTAGTTTAAATGGCATTGGAGGTTTCCTAGAGGTGAGAATTTAGGTGGGAACTGGCCAAACTTTAAATAGAGATAGTGAAAATGGATATGAGTAAAATTTCATAGGACATAAAATGCAACCATCAGTTTATATTTAAATTAATTCAGGAATGAAAAAAATTCCTATGCAATTATAGTTAACATATTGAAAATATTTAATATAAGTAGTTTAATCTTTGGATTCTACTTTTAAACTTTTAAAATCACATTGCATGATCTCAAGTCATTGTAGCTGCTATTTCCCAAGGACATCAGGTAGAGATGTTTTAAGTGATTTAGAAAAAAAAATACCATTCATCTTAGCAAAATATGAACCCCAAACACTGATTGTATTTTGTTATAAGTCTCCCAATTTTGTTTTGTGGGAAACAACAAAAGATTCACATATGTTAATGTCTGATGTGTAAAACATACTCTGTAGGGACTTGAGAGGAAGAGTTCTGTTTGCACTATAAAAGGCTCTGACATTTATTACAGGGATTGGGCTATTTTGTTGAAATAACTTGGGGTCTGGCAAGTCCTTAGAATGAGGTTTTTAGCTGATGTGAATTAAAAATTATTTAACCTACCAGCTCCATAACTAATAGTTGAAGACTATTAAGTGCTTCACCAAAGATCCTGTGCTTATACTCTCCTTCCAATGAGGAGCTTATATTTTTAAATTTTGTTATAGAAATGCTGGGAAATATGTGCTGTGGATAATTGATTGATAAATAAAACACTGATTGGCCAGTAGCCAGGCAGAAAGTATAGGCGGGACTAACAGAGAAGAGAATTGAGAGAACAGGAAGGTGGAGAGGAGGAGACACCAGCCTGCCATCCAGGGAGCATCATGTAAAGGCAGCAGGTAAAGCCACAGAACACGTGGTGACCAATAGATTAACAGAAATGGACTGAGTATAAGAGTAAGAGCTAGACAATGGTAGGTCTGAGCTAATGGCCGAGCAGTTTAAATAATATAAGCATCTGTATATTTATTTTATAAGTGGGCTATGGAACTGTGGGGGCTTGGTGGGACCCAGAGAGAAAAACTCTAGCTACAAATATGGGCAAGCAGAGGGGGGGAAGCCCGTTACCCTTACCTAATACTTATTTTGTATGTGTCTTGTGTATTTATTGACTTCATACTATGTCCTAGACCCTGTGACAAGAATTTTATACACATTATGTCTTTTAATCTTTAAAGGTCTCCTTGTGTAATTATTATTATCCTTACTTATAGATGATGAAACTAAAAAATCAAATTAAGTATATTCCTGTCATTTGAGATTCCCTGATGTTGGATAAAGCATGTGTATGATTTATTGGGAGAGATTTTTGTGAAAAATAGTGAGGAGAATATTTTCAGACTTTAGTGAATAGAGACAGTGCCTATCGCTGTTATTTTCACTAAACATACTCAGAAATTATTAGTTTCTTAATTTCTGTTTTCCAAGTTAGTTGTAATAGGTAGAATGTTTACTGTATTTTGTAAGGCTCCAGATATATGCAGGTGCCTTCTCCACTTCCAAATTACTCTGTAATCCCAGCTTCTTGGGTGGCTGGATCAGGAAAAGAACTTGTGTGGGCTACATAGGCAGTTTGTAGTGGTTTGAATGAGAATGGCCCTCATAGGCTCATATCTGAATACTTATTGCAAGGTTAGAATTGTTCGGGAAGGATTAGGAGGTGTGGCCCTTTTTGAGGAAGTGTGTCACTGAGGGTGGTCTTTGAAGTTTAAAAGGCCCGT
>CABHPQ010145574.1:0-10300 GCA_902168405.1 Peromyscus aztecus
TGCCTACACTGTTGTGGTCTTGAGAACTTTGCTTCTTTTCCTCTGGTAGAAAGGAATGCATACTTTTGTTGTCTCTGTAGCCTCAGTTATTGTTTTCTTTTTGAGACAAAATCTCACTCTAGCTCTGGCTAGCCAGATAATCTGTATGTAGATATACCAGGCTGTCTTTGAAGTCATAGATCCTCTGCCTCTGCCTCCCAGAGCAATGAGATTAAAAGATGTGTGCTACCTTGACGAATGACTGGGTTTTGTTTTGTTTTGTCTGTTTTTTTGGTTTTTCGAGGCAGAGTTTCTCAGGTTGGCTGTCCTGAAACTCTTTGTAGACCAGGCTGAACTCTCAGAGATCCTCCTGCCTCTGCCTCCCCAGTGCTGGCATTAAAGACATGAGCCACCACTGCCCCAGCTGCTTTTTGTTTTTTTAATGACATGATTGGAATATAAATCTTGGACATAAAGAATTATATGTATGTATTTATCTTACATATACATATGTGTGTGTGTGTGTGTGTGTGTGTGTGTGTGTGTGTGTGTGTGTGTGTGTGGACACACAGAGCAGAGCTGGAGAGATGGCTCAGAGGTTAAGAGCACTGGCTGTTCTTCCTAGAGGTCCTAAGTTCAATTCCCAGCAACCACATGGTGGCTCACAACCATCCATAATGAGATCTGGTGCCCTCTTCTGGCTTGCAGGCGTACACGCAGACAGAACATTGTATACATAATAAATACATTATGTATAAATAAATACTTTACCCCTGAGCTATCTCCCTGCTTCAAACCCAGAACTTTTAAAACCCCAAACCTGCCCTTTTAAATCCCAGGAACGTAGTGATGCATATTTCAGAGTCTTTGCTCTTGACGGTTAGTGAGAAAAAACTGGCTGGCAGTGACGACGTGGCAGAGCTCGGAAAGGGTACCTAGTCCAGTCTGGTCGGGTCAGACAGCAGAGGTCAGAGCCGGATTATTGCATGAGGTGATCTGTAAACTGACATTTGAAGGCCTCACAGGGTTTACCCACATAGCTGAAAAGAGCCATGTGTGCAAAGTTGAGTAGAATCCCACTTGAGAGCCGCTGTGTAAATAGGGTGTTGCTGGCCTAGCTGAGTATCGTGCGGAATGGTAGGGGTTGGTTGTTTAGGAGTGTTTGGATCTTAATCCCGTGGGCAGTCGGGGATTTAAGTTGCCTTTCTGTGGTCTGCAGGTTTGCTTTATTCCCAAGGCTCTCAGCTTATATTCTGATTTTGATTCCAAAAAGACCACAGAAAACAGGAAAGTATAGGGATCCTGCATCCTGGCCCAGGCCTCACCGTTCCTAAAAGGCTGCACAGGACCTCCGTTCGTCTCTTGGCCTCTTTAAGTTCACTTTAGTTCTAATAATTAAAAGTAGATAAAATAAAAAAGCTTTATAGCTTTTTCTTTTCTTTTTTTTTTTTAAGATGTATTTATTATGTATACAGTATTCTGCCTGCATGTGTCCCTGCAGGCCAGAAGAGGGCACCAGATCTCATTACAAGTGGTTGTGAGCCACCATGTGGTTGCTGGGAATTGAACTCAGGACCTCTGGAAGAGCAGTCGGTGCTCTTAACCACTGAGCCATCTCTCCAACCCGCTTTATAGCTTTGTAATAGGAATGTAAGACCTAATTTCCTTACCCTCACTGTGTTCCAGAAAATGTCGTTTGTGTGTTTGGTGTGTCTGTGTTTGCAGTTGGAAGCCCGAGGTCTATATTCCTTTCATTGATTTTCCTCCATTGATTTTCACTATTTAACTTATTTTTTGGCAATTTCATATATGTACGTAATGCATTCTGTTTACTCTCCTGTCTCCCACCCTTGTATACCTTTTTTTTTGAGACAGGGTCTTACTGAACCTGGAGCTCACCAGTTTGGCTAGAGGAGCTGTCCAGAAAGCTTTGAGGGTCTGTCAAGTGTTTTCTCCCCACCTCCCCAGTTCTGCCACACCTAGCTTTTCTGTGGGTGTTGGGGAGTCACTTTATCCAGGTGCAGGAAACCCTTTACTAGCAAACTCTCCTCCCCTGAGAACAGCGTTCACACCGTTTGGAGTTTGTTCCATGTGTATGCAGAAAAGCATGTTGTGTATCAAAGAACTAGCTGCCTTTGGGAGCGTACCATGTTCTGGAGTGAGAATGTTAGACTCTGTATTGTGAAGTAGATTGCTTTCCGGGGATATCAGGGAAAGGAAAGCTGGTGTGGGGTGGGGGAGTTCTGAGTGAGGGAAGTCATTTATGAAATACATTTCTAGAACTGGCTGGCAAGAGCAGAGACCTGTAAAAGGCAGAATTAGCTCGTTGTTCCAACACTAAATGACTGGTTCTTCGCTCTCTAGCCCTTCCTCTTTACTGCTCTTGCCCAACTGGTAGACCTCCAGTAAGGGTATTGAACCCTGAGGTGAGCCATTCTAAGTGGGTGCCCGGCCCATTCTAATGGCTTTAAAAGATGTTTTATGGTCATATCTGAGCGTAGGGAAATTCTTAGAGCACTAAACCGAGGGCATATAGATATTATTCTCCCCAGGCACACATTATGCTGCAGACGAGTCCCAACGCTGCATGCATCCTTCTAGAAGAGTTACTTTCCGTACTTGGCTTTCGAGCTTTGCAGGACAGTACCACCTGAGAGCCTTAATAGCATACTTGTTTAGACTGTGCAAAACTAGACACTGGTGTGTGCCACAGGGTCCACTCTGTTCTGGTGAGACATGGGCTCCCTTGATCTCAGCGTGGACTTTGCCTCTACAGAACTGTGTCTTTTCAGCCACTTCGTATATTCCAGATAATCGTCTTTTGTTTTCTGTGTGCAGATGATTGTGGATTCTTCTGTGGGATTAGAAGCCACGTCTATTGTGATCGGAAAACTCCAGGAATAACAGCAGACATGGATGAACAGGCTCTTTTAGGGCTAAATCCAAATGCTGATTCAGACTTTAGACAAAGGGTAAGTCCATTGATTTAGTCGTTTTTAAAAGCATGCTACCACAAATGTGCATTGGAGGATTTAAACAGAAAACACATCTGACTTGGTAAACATTAACATGACCGGACAGATTTGAGGTGAGTATGTTCTGAACATTGAAGCATCAAGTGTCGTGATTGATTTTTGTTAAGTTGCCTGAGCCAGAGTGCGGAAACCGACCTACCGACCTGTGAGGGCAGGTCCTGTGCAACATCCGTCATTTCTTTTGTTGCAAAGTTGTCACACAGTTATAAAGGTAGAGAGCTTTTGCACTAGCGTAGTGAGCTTTTGCACTAGGGTAGTGCATCTTCTACTTACCCTTGCTCACCTTGGACTGTAAGTTGCTTTACTCGTGTGTTGGTGACAGCTAGCCTCCTTGTTGTTTAGTCTTTGCAGACTGGAAATAAGCAGTTTTCATATGCCACACCTTAAGTGACATGAAACGATTTCATGACATGAAATTCATTAGGAGATGCTGGTATATTCGGGTAAATGTAAGCAATTAAACCTAAAAATGTAGCTTATAAATCTAAGAAGGACTTTAGCTGAATGATAAAAGAAGACACTAAAAGAACAAGCAAGCCTTTAATTAATTTTTAAAGATGTGAGTGTTCCGAAGTTTATGATGAGAGGAAAGGGGGAGTTTTTCTTTCTTCCTACTCCTTGTAGCAAAGAAGGGAACTTGCTGTAAATGAGCTCAAGTTAGCAGCCTCACTAAGCATTATAGTCTCGTTCTGTTTTTAAGTAGTAGAAATTTCTTTTAAAGTAGTTTAAAAAAACAAATGAACAAAAACCTCCCAAGTAGTTTATGATATGATAAGCTATATGCCTCTGCTGATAAAAAAGTAACTAGCTCTCCAAATTTGGCAAATAATAGGAATCTAGAAGTCAGTATTGGAACATTAGAAACCTAGAAGTCCAGGCTTTTTGCATATAAATGGTTTTATTTTCATAGAGATTTAAGTCACCTGCTTTCAAAATAGCTGAGACATTGCAGTCTGACCTTTAGCCTACCTTGATGTTGCACGCCGATTATAATTAAAAGCTTTTGGCTGTTTTATAAGTGTCAGGTGATTGTGGGGTTTGTTTTTATAATATTTTTACTGATTATTTGGGATTTTCGCATCATGAACCCCCAGCACACTCACTTCCCGTTCCTCCCAGGTCAGCCCCCTCACCCCCCCCCCCCCAAAAGAAAAAAAGCCCAGTTTGTGTTGCCCATGTACTCGCTGGCATGCTCACACTCCTGGGCCAGCCCCTTAAAGAAAACGAGTCCTTCCTCACCCACACCTGACAGAAGCCATCAATTGTGAAGAGCGACACTTTAGCATCCTTATCATAATTGTTTAATCATAATTTTTATTGATTCTGGGGGAATTTCACATCGTGTACCCCAATCCCACTCATTTCCCAGTCCCCCCATATCCGCCCTTCACCCTTGCAGCGACCCCCCCCCCCGAAAAAATTAAAAATATTAATTAAACCACTTTGCTCCTCTGTCTTCTCCTCCTCTCCATCAGCTCTTCATTTGTCTGGGTGGCATTGGGAGCTGTGGTGTGTCAGGAAGTAGACCCCTTTGTCCAAGCAGCTTGACTTGCAATTGTTCATTGCAAGGAGCCTCTGGCTTTTGGTACTCTTCACAATTCTAGTTTTTTCAAGACAGAGTTTCTCTTTGTAGCTTTGGCTGTTTTGGATCTTACTCTGTAGACCAGGCTGGCCTCAAACTCACAGAGATCCACCTGCCTCTGCCTCCTGAGTGCTGGGATTAAAGGCGTGCGCCACCACCGGCCGGCCCTCTTCACAGTTTTTAAGAGTTCTTTTAGGTGGCTTTCTGTTTACGCTGTTACCTGGGAATTGAACCTAGGCAAGGGCTCTACTACTGAGCTTTACGCTAGTGTTTTGTATTGGTTTGGGTTTTTGTTTGTGAGAACAACCTTCACTATGTAGGGTTTTCGTCAGCACTGTCTTGTAATCGTTGTTCAGTTTGTTTGAGGCAGTGTCTTGCTGTGTTTTCTAGACTGACCTGGTACTCACCATGTAGCTCAGGTTCACCTTGAACTCACAACCGTCCACCTGCTTCAGCTTTCAGGCTCCTGGAGTTACTGGCCCAGTCTACCATACTAGCTTTTCTTGTTTGAAGACATTCTATTATTAGTGTGCCCACGGCATATGTGTTGATGTGAGAGGACAGCCTTGTGGAGAATCATCTCTCTTCCCACTTTGCTGTGGGTTCCGGGATCTCAGCTCACACAGGAAATACTTTTTACCTGCTGAGCAATCTCCCTGGCCCCTTTCTTCTGCTTTCCTCTGTTTGTTGGACTGGTTGGACTGGGGGGATGAGAGGGGGGCTAGGGTTTTACATGTATTGATTTGGTGGGGTGAGAGCATCGTGAACCTGTCATGGTGTACATGTTTGTGTTCAGAGGACAACTTGTAAAAGTCTGTTTCCTCTTTCTCCACCTTGTGGGCTCTAGGAATCAAAGCTCACACTGAGCCACCTTGCTAGCTCTGTTCTTTTTGTTTTGTCTGAAACAGAGACAGAATGTAGCCTAAGTTAGCAGTGGAGTAGCCAAGTAATTGAGGATGGCATGGCACTTCTGATTTCCCTGCCTTCGGCCTCCCAAGTTCTGGAATTTTCGGTATGCACCACCATGTCTGGCACTTCCTGTTGGCTGTTTTTGTCATTTGTGTGAGACTGAAGCTCACACTGTAATCCAGGGTGGCCTCCAACTATTTTGATTTTTGAGTCGTGGGATTGTAGGTATGAGTCACCATGTCCAGTTCCTATCCTTATTTTTTAATGTATTCTTTTTGAATTCTGTTAATTTTGTTTGCTTTTGTTTTTCCAGACAGGGTTAATCTGTGTGGCCCTATCTGTTCTGGAACTCGCTCTGTAGACCAGGCTGGCCTCAAGATCCGCCTGCCTCTGCTGGGATTAAAGGCGAGTGCCACCACCGCCTGGATTCTGTTCATTTTTAAGTTCCAGCATTCAACACTTTAAAATTAATGAATGAGCCAGTGTGCAGGCGTGTATGGTGTGGGCGGGGAATGAGGGCCTGGGGCTTGCACGGAGCCGCTCTTTTCTTTCCTTCTTGACCTGGGTTCCGGGAATTGAACTCAGGTGCCTCTTTCCTGCTGCGCCATCTTACCAGAGACAACGGAAAGAGTTCTGGTTATTTCCTCCCTCTTCCCCAGCTTTGGCTTAAAACCTTTCGTTTAATTTTTCTGAGACAGGGTCTCATGTAGCCCAGGCTAGCCTCAAACTTGACGTGTAGCTGAGGATGCCCTTGAACTTTGCTTCCCCCCACTCACACCTCTTGAGTACTTAGATAACAGACAAGCACCGCCACACCTGTGTGTGGTGCCTAGGATTTAGCCCGGAGCTCTTACTCCAGGCAAGCACTCCATCACCTGAGCTGCATGCCTGGGCCTTGCTGTTGTTCAGAGGAAGCACTGTTAGTCAGAGTCTTAGCCGATGAACCCCCTCCCCCCCTTTATGGTGAGTGAAATATTAGCAGCGTGTATAAGTGACTGCATTTGTCCACTGTCCTGGCTCCTGAAATGTTCCCAGTGGTAGTCGTGGGTTTTGTAGAAACTCTGACATTACCAGGGATTCGGGTCAGGTCTCCCATGACCGCCCTCCACTTCAGATAACAATTGTGAAGCCAGACCATCTGTACTTGCCTCCCAAGGTGTGCGCCAGAAAGCTCTGTGTTGTTTTGTTTAGCATTTACCTGTGGTGGGAGGCCTTGTGTGCTCCGAGCATCCTTCATAGGCCCTTCTGTGGTTGTGTATACCTTAATATTACTGCACTTGATAAAACACGTGGGCACTTCTTCTCTGTCACCTTCATAACCCAGTGATGTCTGCGGGGCAATCTTGCACCAGCGCCTTTACTGAAGGAAACTGTTTGAAGTGTCTAACTGATAACCGGTCACTGATCTATTCTTAGGAACGAGCCATCTGGCCTTCGCACATATTCGGAAGCCTGGATTAGATGTTTTAGCTGATGTATTAAACCCAAACCATTGTTGACTATTGGTTCACTCCAGCCTTTGTTAGTATGAGTAGGGCATCAGAATTCAGTATCAACTCTGTTGCTTTGTTGCACTCTTTCAGGCCCTGGCTTATTTTGAGCAGTTAAAGGTTTCCCCAGATGCCTGGCAGGTGTGCGCAGAGGCTCTGGCACAGAAGACATACAGGTAATTAAGACAGGTTCTCCGTATTGTCTGGGAGGACTGACATGTCGACGCACATGAAGCATTTTAAGTTTTGTTTGGGGAAGTATTTTTATAAAAACATTTTGTGACTTACCTTTTTGAAAACTGTTAGTAGCATGAAAAGAAAAATAGCAAACCAATTTTTCTGAGCCAATCCAGAACTGATTTTTCAGTAAAACTATTCTTTTTAAAATGTATTTGTATTTTGTTGGTGTTTTGCTTGTCTGTATGCCTATGTGTATCCCTGTGTGAGGGTGTTGGATCCTGGAGTTACAGACACTTGTGAGCTACCATGTGGGTGTTGGGAATTGAACTGGGTCCACTGGAAGAGCAGTCAATGCTCTTAAACACTGAGCCATCTCTCCAGCCCAAACTATCCTTTCTTTATGTGTATTGTGTACCTGATAGCCAGTCAACACTGGAAGAGGCTGCACTAAACATGTCCTTGTCTTACGGTTGGAAGTGGGTGAAGGAGGTGATCGTTAATGATCTGTATCTTCATCTAAAGCCTTCACTTGGAGTGTATCAATATTCAGTTACTATTGGTGTGGGGACCAAGGTCTTGTCATTAGTATTCATTGCAGTCTTAGGGTGATGCTCATAGTCCACCTTGTACGGTTTCCAGTGTGGGCCTCTGAGGAGAATTCAGGAAGGGTGAAAACAGGTCTCAAAATATTTCCCCCCAGCTCTTATCCTCTGATTCCTGAGGCCACGTACCACACGTGAAAAGTCTCTCCCCTGCAGTGTGGCTTTCTGGGTAGTCTTTCTAAAGCAGCAAACGCGGTGTCGTAGAAATGGAAACTCGTATACTCATGTCATCGTTAGTTAAGGTATCTTCTTATTGAAGAAGACACCCTGGCATAGTGAGGCTTGTGGGAAACGGCTAGCTAGCGGGACACAGCAGCCTGCTGCTGGCAGCCGGAGCGCGGGCCTTCAGTGGTGGCCCTCTGGCTGGAGTGCTGGGCCCGTAGTCCTGTGTGGCATCCTGTGTGGCGGCAGCATAGTTGGGTTTACTGAGGCTTCTTTTTCTTGAACACCTTAGAGTGTCTGCATTTCTGCTTGGACGCTCTTTCCATAGGAAACAGTGTCCCGCACAAAGCCTGTCTCACGCACCGTCTGTCTGGACCGAGCAGATTCCTGGACTCTAAAGGAATTTTGTCAGAATTGTTGGTTGTATCCCCCTAAGGGGAGTTAGAAATAGTTTTTTTTTTTCCCCTCCCATCTTTCAAAGGTGGGTTTATTTGTGGTTCAGTTTCTTGTGTGAACTTTGAGGGTGGACTGAGCCATCCTACCCTGTTTATTTTGTATTTGCCTGTAAGAGGACTGACTAATTAATAATGGTTAAGTTTCAGGTCGGCCACGGTGGCACCTTTGATTTCGTCAGTCTCTTGCTGCCCCGCTATTTGCCGTCTTGATCTTCCTGGTCATTCTAAAGTAAAGCACAGAAATTGTTCCCGGAGCTTTGACTCTCCACGTTAGAGTTCGGGGCAATGGCCTCTGCTCACAAAGTACTGTGTTTGGGGTGTGTGTTAGAACATGTGGTTATGTTGTTTATAAAATGTAATGGAACTGCCACGTGTTGTGAATTGTATTTAGAGCTCTTTGAACCTGTTTAACTCAGGGCTTGGACCTGGGCTGATGGGTAAAACCTTTGCCTGAAATTCATGAGGCCCTGAGTTAGGTACCCAGTACCATAAAACAAAAAGACAATACTATAATTAAAACAGGATTGGTAAGTAGAAAGCCAGGCAAGAGCCTAGTGTTAGAAACCTCACCATTGTACTGGTATTTTGCCATATTTTCCAGTTATTCTCTGATTATCTAATTTTTTTTTTCTTTTTCAGTGATGATCACATAAAGTTTTTCTGCTTCCAAGTATTAGAACATCAAGTTAAATACAAGTAAGCCTTTTCATTGTTTTTAATCTCAAAGATTTGTTGAGACAGGCATATTTTAATTTGTTATTCCATCCTTGAGGAAACCAAAATACAGATAGTAAACTACCAGTGTAGAAATTATATCTGGGCTACGTATGTGTTTTGATTTATTTAGACTGAGCTAGCCAGTCTGCAGGCTTATTCTGTAGACCACAGACCTCAGTGCATGGTTGGTTTTAAAAAAAAATCACATAGCTGTCATTTGTTTGAGCGTGAACTGAGCCACAAATCTGAGGTCACTGACTGTAGCCTGTTTGGGCCGCTCATCTGTGTGTTCTTTACAACTGTGTTAATGGACATCCGCAGTGTATTTTAGGAACCCTGGTACCGAAATGCTATGAAACTCTCCCTTTTGATAGATGAGATTTACGTTCAGCGCCGCATGCAGCAAATTTGTCACTGTTCTGTCTTTAACAGGTACTCAGAACTCAGCACAGCTCAGCAGCAGCTCATCAGGGAGACACTCCTGTCATGGCTGCAAGCTCAGGTAAAATCGTTCATTTCATTCGGTGCCTCAGTTAATCAACTGTTCCCTCTTTTATATTCAAAGTGCTGGTCTTAAAGATCACGGGCAGAAACAATAATAATTTAAGATTGTATTATAACCAAAACTGCTGTACTTGCCATAACATTGTGGAAACTTTTCTTTTCTTTCTTTTTTTTTTTTTTTTTTTGAGACAGGGTCTCTATCTCTGGCTGACCGGGTATGCTTGCCTCTGCCTCCCAACTGTCAGGATTAAAGGTACCCACCACCACACATGGCTGAAACTTTAGTTTTAAAAAGTAATTTATTTAGCCGGGTGGTGGTGGTGCACACTTTTAATCCCAACACGCAGGCGGCAGAAGCAGGCGGATCTCTGTGAGTTCGAGGCCAGCCTGGTCTACAGAGTAAGATCCAGGACAGCCAGTGCTACATAGAGAAACCTTGTCTTGAAAAGCCAAAAAAAAAAAAAAGAAAAGAAATTCTGTACATGAAGCTTAATAACCCTTGGTTCACGCCTGTGTCTCAATACCAGCAGGCAGAGGGAGGAAGATTGTTATTTGGAGGCCAGCCTGGAGTTTGAACAAGTTTTAAAGGCCAACTTGAGCTGTTAGTAGACCTTGTCACATGAAAACAAGGCCTAGGCTGGGCCTGGTGGCTCAAACCTTTGACCCCACAGAGGCAGAAAGCCAG
>CABHPQ010145578.1:0-13640 GCA_902168405.1 Peromyscus aztecus
GGGGGCAGTTAACAGTTTTTTGGTCTTTTTTTTTTTTTTTTTAAGAAAAACCTACACATAAGTAGTCACTTTTCCATCCACCAAGTAGCCACAGTTAATACAACTAGGAAGTTACTATTCTACCAATAGTGCTAGGTGGGCCAACTGGGGACTGGGGGACTGGGGATGGAACTTTTTTTTTTTTTCAAGGCAGTTTCCCTGTGTAGCCCTGGCTGCCCACTGTTCAGGGAACTCACTCTGTAGACCAAGCTGGCCTGGAACTCAGAGATCCACCAACCTCTGCCTCCCAAGTACTGGGATTAAAGGCGTGTGCCACCATCAACCGGCTTTTTGGGGGGGGGGGGGTAGAAACTTTCTTTTTAGACAGGGTCTTACTACGTGTGCAGCCCAGGCTGTCCTGATCCTCCTTGAACCTCCTGCCTCAACCTAATTGGAGGGTCACAAGATTCACCCCATTACATGTAGCAAGAACAGTGACTTTGACTCTTTTACCTCATGCAAAAGAATTCTAGACAAATGCTGACCTAAATGTAAAATATACAACTCTTCAAAAACAAACAAAAAAGCACAACCCTAATAGCAAACTAACTTGGCCATAGAAAGGAAAAATAGTTCATGGCAGAACACAAATACCAACTCTAAAGGAAAAGGCTGATAAAAATTATCATAGCAGAACTCTGAAGAGGCAGGCAAATCTCTGTAAGTTTGAGACTAGTGTGGTCTACATAGTGCATTTCAGAACAGCCAGGGCTACAGAGACACCGTGTCTCAAAATATAATAATAATAATAATAATAATAATAATAATACACAATTGGGGCAGGAGAGATGGCTTAGCAGTTAAGAGCACAGGCTGCTCTTCTAGAGGACCCGAGTTCAATTCCCAGCCCCTGCAAGGTGGCTCATAACTGAACATCTGGAGTTTCAGATGATCTGACACCTTCACACAGATATACATGCAGGCAAACAAGTACACATGAAATAAAAATAAATTAATTAAAAATAATAATAATACACAAGAGAGTGAAATGCAATAAGATTTGTAATATATATCTAGAAATTAATTTTATTTAGAAAGATCCAAAGCTTCCAAATAAATTTATTTTATTTTCATTGTTGTATATTCATTATAAAAGGGATAAAGTTACATAAAGATATTTTCATACAAGTTTATAACATGTTGTGGGTCAAGGCTCTGAATCAACCCAAGCAAGCAACTCTTGTTGCAAAACAAGAGTTAATACAGGGCAGCACAAAACAAAACAAAAAACTGATCAATCAGGGCCACAAAACAGACTCAGAAGCTGAACTATGACCCAGAATTGCAGCTAAAGCAAATATTTAAACACACACACACACACACACACACACACACACACACACACACACAATCATGAACATCAGTGCCAAGCTACAGTTACAATTTTTCACCAATCAGAATTCAAAGATTAGAGGCTATCCCTATGTGTTCCATCATTGTCACCGACATACAATGTAAGCTTTTCAGACCAACTCATCAGACTCAGTTGTTCTTTTTGTTGCTAGGAACAGCCATTATGTTTCTAGAGAACTAAAAATGTACAACAAGCTGTTTCTATTGTTTAAGGAGGAGTGGGTCAGTTATTGGAAAGTTCCTGGCTCCCCCAGGGCTTGGGAACTGGAACTTTATTTTCCCCTGCAAGTAAAATGGAGTCTGAAGTCAAAATGGCAGTACTTATGGCAAAATGTGTTTCCCTGTTCCCAGCAAATGTACTTTGGTCATATTCCCGTCCATTCTTTCTGTTTTCCCCTTTCTTATCTCCCCATCACACTGCATTTAACTGTGTATGTCTTTCCACAGCTATCATTCCTAATTAATCAATTATGTTTAAATTAAAATCCTTACAAGTATCCACAAAATCTGGAAATACAGTGGAATATTTATTTTGTTATTGTTTGTTTTATTGCTTTTATTTTGAGAGACAAGATCTTCCAAGTTGCCCAGGCTGGACTCAATGAGCTCAAACCATCCTCCTGCCTCGGTCTTTTGAGTAGCTGGGAATATATATATTATATATACAATATCGCCGGGCGTTGGTGGCACACGCCTTTAATCCCAGCACTCGGGAGGCAGAGCCAGGTAGATCTCTGTGAGTTCGAGGCCAGCCTGGGCTACCAAGTGAGCTCCAGGAAGGGCGCAAAACTACACAGAGAAACCCTGTCTCGAAAAAAAAAAACAATATTATAACAATATTTATATCACCATGAGCAACTAGAAGAAATTTTATTTATTTATTTATTTATTTATTCATTCATTTATTATGTATACAGAAGAGAGTGCCAGATCTCATTACAGATGGTTGTGAGCCACCATGTGGTTGCTGGGAATTGAACTCACGACCTCTGGAAGTACAGTCGGTGCTCTTAACCTCTGAGCCATCTCTCCAGCCTGAAATTTTATTTTTAAATATATGTAAGCTACATTTTCAAATATGTTCTGTATCTTTCCTTTTAACATATCCACAGATGTTTATGTGAGAGCATGGCTTCTCTTCACAGTTTTGAAAACTCTATACTCTTGTTTGCCAATTCAGAATGATTCTGAATCATCCTGAAAGATTAATCCCATTTACCAAACCTTAGTGAACCCACATTTCATTCCTGCTTAGAGACTGTTCTAGAAGCAAGACAATAAATTCCAATGTACTTTGCAGCCCATTTGAACTGGATTTGTCACATGCAAGTATAAGAACTTGAACTTTCCAGCCAGGGTTTTACACAAATAGACCTCACTGATTAGGAGAGCATCATGACCTTCTGTAGAAACAGAACAAGGGACATTTATTTCCAAGAAGATGGTCTAAATACATTTTTCCTATTTATCCCATTGTGTATGAATCACACCCTGAACACCACCAGAAGTCTGAAAGGTAGGGAAAAGATAGACCAGCTAGGATCTCAGGCCCCAAGGAATAACATGGTGGCTTCATGTATCCGAGATGAGATACTGGAGGAATAGGCCACCTAGAGAGGCCAACAAGCACAAAGTCTCAGGAAAAACTGTTCTCTCTGGCAAAGGACCAGGAAAGCAGCAGCTTAGAAAGGAAAACAACTTTCAGACAATGACAGTTCAACTCTTTCCAAAACCACAAAAAAAAAAACCCCAGTCCTCCTCCATGCTTGCTCAGAAGAAAGCCTTGAGTGCCACCCATGCCACTGCCTCCTCTTCTGCTGGTACAGTCGCAGGGAAGAACATGTGGCAGGCTGGGACTTCCATTCCCGGGGGACTGTAAGGAGACTCTTGTCCAACGGTGTCAGTGGGCCAATGGGGGAACCTGGGCTCCCACCCCTCCCACTTCTCTCAGTGTGATATCAGCAGAAACCAAGTAGAGCATCAGGACTTCCATCACTCCTTACTGGCAACAAGACCACTTCCCACATATGGAAAGAGGCCGTGCAGGAAGCAATAACTAGATACTCTTTCTCCTCCCAGCCAAGAGGGTGGCAGTGGAGGCTTATTGGGAGCTTGGACTTCTATTTGCACAAAATAGTAACAGAGTTCCTCTAGGTGTCAGAGACGTGGAACATACAGACTTCTACTATCTGCCAATAGCAAAAAAGGCATAAAATTACCCTGCCAAAATAATGTCCAATGAAGCCAGCTTAAATGCAAAATGGAAATAGGATTTAGAATTTTATGGAACTCAGAAGGCCGAGTTTAGAATTTTATGGAACTCAGAAGGCCAGGTTTCTATCAAAAACCACTCCCTTTAGGCCAGGGATATAGCACAATGTTAGAGTAGTTGTAAGCATGTGCAATGCCCTGAGTTTTATCCGTAGCACAAGAAAGAAAATTAAAAAGCATACATTTTTATCAAGAAACTGAACCCTTTTCAAATTTTTGTGTGTATGGTTGTCTCACCTGCCTGTATGTCTATGCACCACTTATGTGCCAGGTGCCCAGGGTCTCCAGAAGAAGGCATCAGATCTCCTGAGACTGGAGTTACAGATGAGTGTCAGCTTCCATGTGGGTACTTGGAATTGAAACTGGGTTCTCCGGAAGAACAGCCAATGCTCTTAACTACTGAGCCATCTATTTAGAACCCCCAAGAAACGGAACTTTTTTTTGAGACAAGATTTCTCTGTGTAGCTTTGGAGCCTTTCCTGGAACTCACCTGTAGCCCAGGTTGGCCTCGAACTCACAGAGATCCACCTGCCTCTGCCTCCCGAGTGCTGGGATTAAATGTGTGTGTCACCACTGCCCAGCGAAAGAGAACTTTTTTAGATGTACCTAAGACAATACAGGGAGGGAAGTTTATGGCACTAAATGCTTAAAAGAGAAGTCTTGTGGGATAATCCTTTTGTTCAGTGTGAAGATGTGTCTTTGCCAAGATACCATATGATTGGTTTAATAAAGAGCAGAACAGCCAATAGCTAGGTGAGAGAGGATAGGTGGGACTTCCAGGAAGAGATAGGAACTCTGGGAAGAAGAGAGGCGGGATTTGCCAGCCAGACCCTGAGGAAGCAGGACACATAGTACTGAGGAGAGGTAATGAGCCACGTGGCAAATTATAGATTAATATGAATGGGTTAATTTAAGTTTTAAGAGCTAGGTGGGAACAAGCCTAAGCTAAGGCCAAGCTTTCATAATTAATAATAAGTCTCTGTGTCATTATCTGGGAGCTGGTGGACCAAAGAAAGACCAACTACAAAGTCTCAAATCTAATGATATTACACAAATTTTTAAAAAAGCAGAAAGAAATAAAGACAAAGATTGGTGAAATTCTCCAGCTGTGATAGCTGACATCTGTAGTCTCAAGTCTCATTGGGAGGCTAAAGAGGAAAGGTTGCTATGAATTCGAAGCCAGTCTGAGCTTGAGAGTGAGTTCTCAGTCATCCTGGGCTACAGAGTGAACCTGTCTCAAAAACAAGCAAATAGGGAAATTCATGAAATTTAAAACAGAAAAAAAAAATGGGATTGGACCAACCCAGACTCCCTTCCTACAAAAATCTAGTAATAATGGATATTTTCTCCTTATCAGCTATAATCACAAACCCTCTGGCTCCTGCAGGATTTTGAAAGAGAGGTACTTTGTACTTTGAAAGGCTAGACAATCAAACCCAGTCAAAACAACCTGGAAGGTCCCCTTTTGTCAGAGCCAATTTGGTGGCATAAGGAGTTATCCTGCAGAACAAGCCTGGAGATATTACCTCCAGTTGCTACCTGGATTCACTAATGGCCTCAGCTTAATTTTCCACATGCAGACCCTCAGATAACCACACTTTACACCTCCCACACAAGCTACCCAATTCGAAAGACTTCTATCTTATTTGTCGGCAACAGGCTTTTTAAATATTGCTTTCTTTTTGGAAAGGCACTTCCTCTCTGGGATATGTAACAGCAAATATTTCTGTGATAAAAGTCCTAAGTAGGGGCTGGAGAGATAGCTCTTGTTGCTCTTGCAGAGGACCTGGGTTCAGTTCCCAGCTCCATATGGTGGTTCACAACCATCCATAACTCTAGTTCCAGGGCATCTGACTCCCACTTCTGACCTACACTGGGCATGCATGTGGTACACAGACATGCATAAGGCAAAGCACTCATACACATAAACTAAACTAAAATAAAATAAAATAAAACTACAAAGAAAAAGAAATTGCCAGAACTATAAAAGAGATTGCAGAAGGACTAGCCCAAATTCAATATCAAATAGACTGCCTTGCAGGAATGGGTCTCCAAAATAGAAAGCCTCACACTTACCACCTGACAGGGGAAAATTTACTTGTATCTCCAGAGGGAATGATGTTTTGTGTTAATATATATAGAAAAGTACAATGAACTGTCAAAAATGTCCTCTACAGAGATAATGCAATTAAAAAACTTGGTAGGGGCTGGAGAGATGGCTCAGTGGATAAGAGCACTGGCTGCTCTTCCAGAGGACCCAGTTCGGTTCCTAGCACCTACATGGCAGCTCACAACTGTCTGTGACTCCAGTTCCAGGGGATCTGACACCTTCACACCAATGCACATAAAATAAAGTTTAAAAAAAAGAAAAAGAAAAACTTGGTAATAGTCTTTCAATCCCAGACTGGAAAAATGGGGTAATGTTAGTACTCCTTCCCTGGAGCCTCTCCTCTCCCTTCCTCTCTCCTTTGCTTTTGGACCTCTTCTTCTCAATAAGCTTATACAGAGTATACTTACAGATGGTCTCTCAACAACAGCTGCCACTGGGAACAACAAAGAAATGAGACTCGGGCGATCATGGAGAGGGAAACACCTGCTTGGCCGTGGACCAGCAGGCTAGGAAGTTTCATGGATGCTCTCTCTATATCGGCATATATCTACCTGTATGTGGCATTTGTGTGTGAGATCTGATAGAATGGATGTGTGTGTGTGTGTGTGTGTGTGTGTGTATACACACGTACGTACTTTAATAGACAAGCTTACAGGACACAGTTCGGATAGTCCAACGATGTCCCTGTGCTGATGGAAAAGCCAGGAATCTGGTAGTTCAGTCCTGAGGCTGGGTGTCTCAGCAATCTCAACTAGTACTGGAGTCCTGGGAGATTCCCAGAGAGCTGCTGGTCTTCAGTTTACATTGGAATCCTAAAGAAGCTGAACTTAGAACCCGTCACAGCAACAGGATAGATGAACTTGCCAGCAAGAGTGGAGGTGAGCAGGCAGAAAAGCAAAGCTTCCTCTTCCATGTCCTGTCTGGATTGCCATCAGAAGGGATGGTCCTCATTTAGGGTGAGTCTTCCTGCTTCAAATGACTGATTAAGGAAGGTCCCGCACAAGAGTGCCTAGCAGCTTGGGTCCCAGTTAATTTCAGATGTAGTCAAGTTGACAACCAAGATTAGTCATCACACTCTCCAATGAGGCCCAGGAGATATAACCGCTTTAGGGACAGAATAAGAGAGATTATTTCTGCCCTATTTTGTTCTGTGCTCCTATTCAGCATGAAGCAGTGTTGTACAGGACTATCCTCTGAGCCAAGCTGCTACCATCTTCAGGAGTTCACCTGGGCCTGCTTGAAAATGATCATCCATCCAAAGTTGGGACTGTTGGCTGTTGATGCTCCCTCATAAAAGGAGGGGGTGGGAAAGGTCACAGAACCCTCATCTGAGTATCCAGCCACCTTCTCAATAAGTTGTATGCAATTCTGCCCTTGGGGCTTGGAAGGAGTATTGAGAGCCACTGGTAGCGAAAATCCACGAGAGTATACAGCAGTGACAACTAGTGTTCAGAAGGTCAACCTATCAGAACTAAGGGTTCTGCTAGAGGAAACCATTACACAAGGCGTTATGGAATTACTGCCTTTTGAATGAATTGGCTGTCTCTTGTTGGAAACTTCTTGTGCAATAACAGCTATGATTCTCCCTATTTACCGTGCATGTCCATGTTACGTGTACATGTAATCTCACGACTGCATCTCAATCTTGGGCACAACTTTCCCTATACAATTGAGGTAATTGGACAACTGTCCCCAGCTGTGTTTATTTTTCATTTACATATATCTGGACAAAAGTATTTCAGATAAGATACCCTTTTTCCAAAGATAAATGCAGATAAACATTAGCTCATCCCTCTTACAGATAAGAAAAAATAACCACTAGCAATTAAAACCTCAACTCCTTACCTTCACCCCCGGTTATTTATACAAGACTCTAATTTAAGAGATTTACTGCACACATTCCTGGAATGATGTTTTAGCCATTTGCTAGATACTGAGTTAAGGCAGTTACTTCCCACTGACCCAAAGAGATTGCCTATGAGGCCAGGCAGGTGATAGGGGCCAAGCTTCTTTCTTGTGCAAATTGTTTTTATTCCTCTTCAACCAGGTGCTATTCCTAGATTCTCTCCTCAGCAATTACTCTGAATGAAGGTGCTTTTACTAACCAAATACTACACTCTCTGACATAGGCTGCTTAGCCACCTAGCATATGTCCCCCTCCCTACCAGAAAGCAGCTGCAGCCGGGATGAGCGGGAAAAGCGGCGCCAAAGACAGTTTGCTTTCCTGTGACTTACTGACCCCTAACATTCTACCCAGCCACTTCTAGATTACAGTTTGAGCACATAAATTCCCTAATTGATATTAGCCTTTAGTTGACCCTACAGAGAACTCCCCTGTAGTCATTCCCCTTTTGGGATGTAATTGGAAGCTGACATTTATTGCTTTATGTGTGGATCCATATCACCTCTCTCTGCGACCCTGAAAACTTCAAGCCTCACATTGCTTTGCCGAAGAATTGCTGTGTAGGTATATAGACTGGTTCTCTGGGAGCACTGGGAAGATGGATGGAGAAGAACAAAGATGAGGACGGAGATGGAAAGAACTAGGTAGACATGGGAGAACAGCAGAAGGGACCGAGAGCAGGAGGGACTGAGAGGAACTAAGTAAGAGAACAGGAAAGAAACTGTAGAAAGAATTGACTTAGAAGAATAAAGTGAATGAAGTAAAGAACTCAGTGTGCTTAGATTCATTGAATATCCCTCAGATTAGAATCCTCAGATGGTTGTTAGACTCTTCCATGGATCCTGGGAGCAAACAATATAGGCTGGACCCATTATTGTTTGCGTTAGAGGAGGGACTGGAATATATAGGTATGTAAAAACCAGGAGAGGGGAGCTCCCTCTATGGGGCCACAAGTTAACCATTGTCCCTGCAGGGCACAAGCTTTCCAATGTGACTGTTTTAAAGTCACAACTCGCCTGCCTGGAATCCCTGACCCATTGCTCTGGGAGTAAGCCTACTCATCGGTTCCCCCGGGTGTACTCTGGTGGAATCAGGCTTTGGTTTGTCATTGGGACCTTGAGGGGGGTAGATGTTGCTTAGCACCCCCTACAAAATCCACAGTGAAAATTCTTAGACCAAGCAGTTTTGACAAGGCTCAACTGCTTTCATCTACTATAAGGAATCAAGGGGGAAAGTCTCTTGGGAAAGTTGAGACAAACAAGCTTAAGGAATAGTGTAGCCACCTGGGACTCCACCTGTTTTGGCCTGTGCACACATCCCTCTTCTAATAATGTACTTAGCTGCATGCACTACACACACACCCTTCAAACAATGTACCTAGCAACTTGTTAGCAACCTAGGGCATCCACCTCCATCAGGCTGCATGCACATCTCATTCTAAACAATAAAATACATTTCTCCTTTCCTTAATGATCATAAAATTAGACAGGTTTTATTCAGTTCTCCTCCACTTATGTTCAGGTGTGGGAGGAGGAAGGCCAATCCAGCCTGAATTAGTTTTGAGTGTTCAGGCCAATCGGGTCCTCAAAGTGAACCTTTAGGGGAACTCGCCTATTCACCATTCTATGACTATGCATAACTGGTACCCACATGACTGAACACAGATGCACTCGAGGACACTGTTGTAGAATGATATTCTCTGAGCATAACAGCTGTCATCATAACCACAGCTGTGGCTACCCCAAAGCTGGGGACTGCTGACTGTTGACACTCCACCATAGAAGGAGGAAATGGAGAGTCCCTGGACTCTCACCCTAGTCAACAGTGGAAAACAAACAGTTTTGTTAATAATTAAGCATTGAGCCCAAAGAGTGGTGTACACCAAGCAGTCCTTCACGTGATTATAAAGACAGAAAGAAATCTCACCCCCTTCTATAGCCAATCTGCACGACCCAACACATCCATTACATCCAAGAGAAACAGTTAGTCCTGAAGTACTCTGCTTTGACAGCTCTGTCTATCATATATTTGCTCCTTACTTTTTCTAGCAATTGGTGTGCCCATCTGTGTAAAGACAAGGCCAAAATATAAAGCAAAGTACTATACTCTAGCAGTGGGATTCTCGCCATCTGGAGCGTGAGGACATAGCGACGTCATTTATTATTATTATTATTATTATTTAAAAAAAAACAAGGTCCTACTATGTAGCCTCTGTTGTTCTGTAACTTACTATGTAGACCAGCTGGCCTTGAACTCATAGAGATCTGCCTGCCTCTGCTTCCTGAGAGCCAGGACTAAAGGTGTGTGTCACCATGCCCAGCCATGGTGACTTGTTTTGTTTTATTTTTCCAGACAGAGAGTCTCTGTGTAGCCCTAGCTATCCTGGAACTCTTTAATATAGACCAGGCTGGCCTCAGGCTCAGAGATCTGCCTGCCTTTGACTCTTGAGTGCTGAGATTAAAGGTGTGCGCCACCACGTCCAGCCATAGTGACTTCTAATGCCCTAAACAGACAATTAAAACCTAATGTCTAATTTTCCCTGTCACCTCATTTAACGGCCAGTCTCAGGGAGGACTCAAGTTAGGGAGTTATGTTGAATTCTATTCAAATACGACACAGAAATGGCCCAGGAAGTAAGGCCAGGTAACTTCTGTTAACTACTATAAAGGACCCCATTTACTCCTAATAGTGTGATTTTTCTCTGTCCACAGTGCCCCAAAGAAACAAACAAACAAGCCAGGTGGAGGTGTCGCACACCTTTAATCCCAGCACTTCAGAGGCAGAGGCAGGAGGATCTTCATGAGTTCAAGGCCAGTCGGTCTACAAATCGAGTTCTAAGACAAGTCAGGGCTCTGTTACAAAGAGAAACCTTGCATCAAAACAACAACAACAAAAAAAAAAAACACAAAAGAAAACCAAAACCAAAACAAACAAAAAACCAAGAGCCAAAGAACAAACAGACAGTTTACCAGAACTCTCTTCTGATCCTGTCTCTACCTCCCAAATACTGGGATTACAGGACTGGACCACCATGGCCAGTTTATGCAGTGTTGGGGATCGAACCCAGGGCTTCTTGCAAACTTGCGCTTTATCAACCGAGCTATAATTATCAACCCACAGTTTCTATCTTTATTAAACTTTTATATCATGGCCAGAGATGGCTTAACAGGTAAAGGCACTTGTCACTAAGCCTGACCACCTGAATTCAATTCCCAAAGTTGTCTCCTGACCTCCACATATGCATCCTGCCACGCACCACCACCCCCAAAACATATATTAACATAATGTTTAAAATGTTAATATCATTTCTGGCCTGATAAATACTTTATTCTCAGCACTTTGGGTATTGCAGTCACAGCAACCTATGCTCGATTTTTACCTCTATCCAAAAGAAAAACAAACGTCCAAGGAGATAGATTTTTTTTAGTTATTGTGGGTTTTTTTTTCTCCTTTATTTAGTGTATGGATGGTACACATGCATGCAGTGTCTGAGGAGGCCAGACAGGGTGTCTGATCCCCAGGACTGAAGTTACAGATGGTTGTAATCCACTATGCAGGTGTTGGGTGTTAGGGTCCGAGAGAAGCCCCCAAGAAAGACCATCAGCCACGTACGCAATCAGCAAGAGCATTTATTATTTTTAACATGTTGGGGTGGCAAATAGTGACTCCTTTTAAGCAGAGTTGGGGAATTCCAGGGAGGAGGGATTAATCTGGTGCTGATTGGTGGAGGAAAGATTATTCTAGGGGCAGACTGGTGGGAGGATATAGTGGTTAGGGACCTTCCAGCTGCAGGGTAGGGAAAGCTATCTTTAGCTAGCAGAAGACTGAGGGACTCCTCAGGTCCTTTCCAAGAGCAGCCAGTGCTCTTGACTGCTGGGTCATCTCTCCAGCCCAGGATTTTTTGGTTTTGCTGTTTGTTTTTTGAGCCTAGGTCTCACTTTAGAGACTGGCCTCAAACTTCCAATCCTGCCCTAGCCTCCCAGATTTTGGGATTATAGACATGGATCACAACACCAGGGGTTTGTTTTGTTTTTTTTTGAGACAGAGTTTTTCTGTGTAGCCCTGGCTGTCCTCCCTGGAACTCAGAGATCCTCCTGCCTCTGCCTCCCAAGCACTGGTTACCACTACCACCTGGCTCAGGCTGACTTCCAATTTAGCATCCTTCGGCCCCTGCCTCCTGAGGACTGGGATCACAGACATGCCCCACCAGCCCTAGCTACCTTTCAAGTCTGTAGGAAAGATATTTCTGTGCCGTCAAACTGACAGAAAGCCTATCCAGCTGGGCTTACGTGTACTTCAAAGAGTGAGGAGATTACAATAGCAAGTTTTCCCATAGGTAAATCCCCAGTGACAAACCCCGGAGGGAAGCTCTGACTTCCACTGGGTAATCACACCTCTTTACCTTCTGTTTGTCCCAACAAGCTCCCTACTTGATGGTCTCCGCTCTGGGGAAGGGTGGGGCAGGATGAATTATTTCTAAGCCCAAGAGGCATTTGGGAAAATCCTCTGATTCCAAGTATGTGTAACTAATGAAAGTGACAGTGTCTTCTGGGACTGTCTGTGAGTCTCACCCCATTCTTACTGTTTTTTGTTTGTTTGTTTTGTTTTTTGTTTTGCAAGCTTTTCTGAGTCAGATTTAATTTTTTAGTTTTTTGAGACAAAGTCTCACTATGTAGTCTGGAACTGTTATGTAGACCAGGTTGGCCTGGAACCTACAATAATCCCTTTGTCTCCACCTCCTGCATGCTGGGTTTCAAGGACTAAGTCACTATGTCTGGCCTTCTGGACTGTCACACTAGCCATATTTTACACACTTTGGGATTTGTTGGGCATCATGAGGGGGCGTGAAATGCCAAGCATCAGAAGGCGAGACATCGAACTTCTGGGTGATAACGAGACTGAGGGGTGACTGTTACAGAGCAGAGGTGTGACTCTCAGCCCTTGTGGGGTTTTGTTTTTAATATTATTTTAAAAAATCTTTTTGTTAGGTTCTGGAGAGATGGCTCAGTGGTTAAGAGCACTTATTGCTCTTGCAAAGGACCAAGGTTCTGTCCCCAGCACCTACGTAGTGGCTCACAACCATCCATAACTTCAGTTCTAGGGCATTCAACTCCCTCTTTTGACGTCCGTGGGCACCAGGCATGCACATGGTACACATACATATATGGAGACAAAACACTTATACACAGAAAATAAAATAAAAAATAATTGAGACAGGGTTTCTCTGTGTAGCCCTGGCTGTCCTGGAACTCACTCTGTAGACCAGGCTGGCCTTGAACTCACAGAGATCCGCCTGCCTCTGCCTCCTGAGTGCTGGGATTAAAGGAGTGTGCCACCACCACTGCCAGTTCTAAAAAATGTTTTAAAATCTTATTTTAATTTTGTTACCAAAGTATTTTTTAGATTTTATGCATATGTGGCATTATATATGTGTATATATATTTAAATATTTATTTTATTTATGTGTACAAGTGTTTGCCTGCGTGTATATGTGTGCATCATGTGTATCAGATCCCCTGGAACTGAAGGTATAAATGGTTGTGAGCCGTCCATGTGGGTGCTGGGAATTGAATTCAGGTCCTCTGTAAGAGCAACCAATGCTTTTAACCACTGAGCCATCTCGCCTGCCCGGTGGCACTATATTTTGCTCCATTACTTATTACTTACTTTTGTGTGTGTGAAGCAGATTGAATCCAGACCCTTGTATATGCTAAGGAGGCTCTCTAACCACTGAGCCACAAGTCCAGCCTTGTTTTAATTTCTGAGACAGCCAGCTGGCCTGAATCTTGGTATTCAGTCAGGTTGTCCCTTGTCTCAAGATCCCTACAGAGTTCTGGTAATGCCGTCATGCCTAACTCCAGCTGTGTTTTTGTGACAGGAACCAGGACCCTAGCTATCATGCTTTCCTTTTAAAGTAGATTTATTTAAGCCAGGCATGGTGGCACATTCCTTTAACCCCAGAAC
>CABHPQ010145581.1:0-18355 GCA_902168405.1 Peromyscus aztecus
TTTTTTTCCTAAAATGGAGCAAAAGGGAACCCAAGTTCTTACATTATAGCAGTCCTTACTAGACAAAGGCATTCAATACTTGAGTCCTCCTCTGTTAAAACATCTTTACAGAAACACTGACTATTGTAAAATTAAATTTCAGTAATGCAATTAAAAAAAAGTATTTCTACATAACATTCATAATGCCCATTCAAAATTATCATTAGCAGGGCTAAAAGTGTGCAAATTGCAAAAAAAAAAAAGACCTAAAAAAGATAGGATTGTATGATGATCTGGTAACAGCAGCCAACGTTGGCTTTGTAAATGGACTGTTAACATATCTGTAAAAAAAATAAAAATAAAAATAAACCACTATTCAGAGATTCACACACATGTCAGAAATACTGTATATCATTCCAGGTGTTGGCTTTAAGACACTACCTAACAAAGACTTTTTAATTATGGTTTTAGGGAAACAGAATTCCTATTCATAAATTCTAATTTTAGGAAAACATGGTGCTTACAAGTTAACCTTAGTGTCAGCTTGAATAGGCTAGGTGCAAAAAAAATGACCAAGTTATGATATTTTAAGTTTAGATTTTATTCTTAGTTCCCCTCCAAATCACCTATTAATTTTGCTTCTGATGGAACTGGATAAAGTTCAAAACTCACCTCCTGAAATATTTGTATGAGTTTTATGGAAATGATGACAGCGGTCATAATTTGATAGTCATAAAGCCATAAGAAGCTACAGAAGACATTCTGTGGCAAGAGTGACTGACCTGGACCAGCTTGGCTTATGGAGACTTTAAAGGCTCATATCCCAGGATATGGAGGAAAGCAGTGGAAGCAAAAATTCTATTTTTGTATTTGAAAGAAAGAAATATTAATCAGTAGAAAACATATGAAAATATCATTGCATGTGACATAGGAGAACACGAGTCTCCTATAAATATATATAATAAAATGTGTAGTAAAAGACTATACTTACATTTGATCATTTCACCCACATTCTAATAAATATTAAACCATGAATTTTATGATGTAGATCTTGAGATTATAAAAGAACTTCTATTACTTATTATTCTTTAAGCCTTCAGGGTTCATTAAACTGGGCAGTGCTATTTAAAATATCTATGTAATAATCTACTCTCTTGTCAGCAGGGGACATTATGTTTCCACTGCTGTTGGAGTCAGCCATGTCCTTTATGAGGTCTTCCGCTGCATGGGTTCTTCTTTCTAACACTTGCCTTTCAAACACTATAGAGATCTAACAGTAAAATCACAAGAACGGCGTCTTTTGTGCTTCTCCCTCTCTTGCAATGCCACAGCAGCAGTGTGTCTTCCATATTTAAAAAAGAAAAGAAAGACAAGCCTCTAATCTTTCATTTTACAATATAAAGTGTTTTAGCTAAAGGTACTTATTAAAAGAAAACAGATCCTTCACACACTAATTCAGTGGCTAAGTATAAAAGTTTGAAACTTTTCATTTCAGACAAAAGTAACACTGACTGTAAATTTCAGCCCTGACTCAAAGAGATGGAGGTCTAGAATTTAAATCTAAAAATGATTAGCTTATCCATATTTACAGGAAGATTGATATAAAATGCAGTGCAATTAACATCACACATTTATATTTTTTCCTCTGAGGGTTGCCAGGTTTACCAGACTGGAAAAACCAATCATTTCAGAAATTACAGGCAGAAGAGTAACAGTGGATTCTGTCCAATAACTCATCCTGAATATTGTGCGCAATAGCTTGATTCAAATAGATAGATTTTAAAGATAAGAACAGAATAGTGGCTGACCCCACTCTACCACAGCCATTGATGTATTCATGCCTTCTATTTAAGAAAGAAAAATGTCTGAATTAAAAGAAAACAGTAGGAAGATTTGTTTTTATAGTATAGGGGTGAAATGGATGTCCTTTTAAAAAACACTAACAAATTGAACAAAAGAAATTCAAGCAAATTCATTTGTATAAAGCTACTATTACCAGAGGGACAGTTCTCCCTGTAAGGGTACAGTCATCAATACACAGCTTTCTAGCTGCATTATTCACCCAAATAAAACATCACAGTTTTTCGAGTTAAAGGTGCCAAAGTCAAGAGTCCATGTAGGAAGCTTATTAGATACACTTACTCTCTATCCCCATGATGTCTCTCTCTATCATGGTATCTTTTTCATTGCTTTCCCCCTCCCTCCCTGTTACAACTCAACCATCCCATTCCCTTATGTTCTCATCCCCCTTCCCTTACCCTCCATTGTGCACCCCTCATCCCCAGTTTACTCATGGAGAGCTCATCTATTTCCCCTTCCCAGGGTGGTCCATTCATCCCTCTTTGGTTCTTCCCTGTTAGTTAGCGTCTCTGGAGTTGTGGGTTGTTGCATGATTATCCTTTGCTTTATATCTAGTATCTACTTATGAGTGGGTACATACCATATTTGTCTGTCGAAGTCTGGGCTACCTCACTAAGGATGATATTTTCTTGCTGTGGGATGTTCTGTATGGCAAATGTGTTGCTAATAAAACACTGATTGGCCTGTGGCTAGGCAGGAAGTGTAGGCGGGACTAACAGAGAGAATAAAAAGAACAGGAAGGCAGAAGGAGTCACTGTCTGCCAGCCGCCGCCAGGACAAGCAGCTTGTAAAGATGCCGGTAAGCCACGAGCCATGTGGCAAGGTATAGATTTATAGAAATGGATTGATATAAGATATAAGGACAGTTAGCAAGAAGCCTGCCACGGCCATACAGTTTGTAAGCAATATAAGTCTCTGTGTTTACTTGGTTGGGTCTGAGCGGCTGTGGGACTGGCAGGTGAAAGAGATTTATCCTGACTGTGGGCCAGGCAGGAAAACTCTAGCCACATTTTCTAGTTCCATCCATTTGCCTGCAAATTTCATGATGTCACTTGGGAAGTTGCCAGGAATTCCCAAGGATGACCACAGCCTGGGCTACTAGCAATAATGGAGAGGGTGCCTGAACTGAACTGGCTTGCCCCAGAGATGAGACCAGTGAACACCCTAACTGTCATCACAGAACTTTTCTCCAATGATTGACGGAAGCAAATGCAGAGATCCACAACCAATCACTAGACAGAACTCCAGGAGTCTAATCAAAGAGAGAGAAGAGGGATTCTATGAGCAAGTGCATCAGGATCATGATGGGGAAACATGCAGGGATGACCAAACCAAACTAGAGGGAACTCATGAAAGTTGGATCAATGGCTGTGGAGCCTGCATGGGACTGGACTAGGCCCTCTGCATGGTGAGACAGTTGTGTAGCTTGATCTACTTGGGGAGTCCCCTGGCATTAGGATCAGAATCCATGGCTGGTACATGAGCAGGTTTATGGAGCCTGCTACCTATGATGGGACGCCTCTTGCAGCCTTGAGGAGGGGGAAGGGCTTGGACTTGCCTCTACTGTGAAGATGCCAGTAAGCCACGAGCCATGTGGCAAGGTATAGATTTATGGAAATGGATTAATTTAAGCTATAAGGACAGTTAACAAGAAGCCTGCCATGACCATACAGTTTGTAAGCAGTATAAGTCTCTGTGTTTACTTGGTTGGGTCTGAGCGGCTGTGGGACTGGCAGGTGAAAGAGATTTAACCTGACCATGGGCCAGGCAGGAAAACTCTAGCCACAGCTCCCAGTGGTCCTTGATATTCAATTTAGATCATAAAACTTCAAAGCACTTAGTAATACATTCAAATAAGGGTTAAAAAAAAACTATGCTCAACGGATTAAAGAAATATGTTAGCAATAAAATGTTCCTACACTACAAATGCCAGAGAAACATTCTTCAACCTCAGCATATGACAGAACACAGAGGAACTTTGGTATGTGGAGAATTAAAGAATGTTAAGGAACATAAGAGTTTCATGTTTTCTGGTTCATTTATTTCATGCTGGCAACAATAGCCTGATGCCATCTAGGCTCTCACCTGCTAGAGAAAACTCTGTTGAGAAATTGGACAAGTATCTTCATTGACACAAGGCCTCTTTCTAAAGTGGTCACTAAAAGCAAATTTATATCAATGTCTCATTTGGCATTATCAACCTTTCTGTCAACATACATTCATAGGCTCAATGGACAATGATGGTTATAGGGTAACCTCCTCTTTCAGAGTAGATATGCAGCCTGATCCATGGAAGGGATCTCATGTTTGGTATATGACTGGAGAGATCATATGTTGTACTTAGTAGTCATATTGATAAACTGTGTTCAAAACATTTGTATGATGCCATAGATTTGTGTCGCTTTCAATTTGTTCAGAGAAATTACTTTTCTCATTGGGTAGTAGTTGATGAAGAGACTCATAACTTTTCAATGCATCAAGTAGACATCCCAGTGAGTACTCAGCTGCGAATGAATCATCTGTATTTCCTTTCCCTATCCAGGGATCAGGGCTGTGAAAATCAGACTTCTGGACATGATATGACCACTGCCCACATCAACTCAGTACTGTTGTTAACTCCATAAGATCTGCACAACACCAATAGTCAAATTCTCAGCACAAATGGAGAAGGGGACTATGAGGTCCTCCCTTTGTCAAAGGAGCTATTAGCATTTAATAGCTGTGAGGGAGGGATCTACTGTTTGTTGGGGACTTTGCCACTGGGAGGTCAACCCTATCCCGTGGATGGCCCCACAACTAAAGAGTGTCAGTCATGTACGTATATAAAGGCAAATATATGTATATACATACTTCATATACATTATACGGACATAAAAGCAAGTACTCTGGCCAGGCTGTGGTGGCACACACTTTTAATCACAGCACTTGGAGGCAGAGGCAGGCTGATCTCTGTGAGTTTGAGGCCAGCCTGATTTGCAAATCAAGTTCCAGGACAGCCAGGGTTGTTACACAGAGAAACCTTGTCTTGAAAAACAAAGCAAAACAAAACAACAAAAAAGCAAGTGCTTTATTTAGAAGAACAGTTCTGAGCAATAATTGACTTTTATTTAGTATCGCTTACTAAATGAGGAGAATGTCTCTAAGGTGGCAAGAGTGAGGGTTGAAATTTCTACATATAATTTGCTCTTTTGATTATCATATAGAATATAGGGTTTTGTTTTCTTCTTAAAGGTTAAACATTTATGACAAATTTAAAGGTTTGATTACACACCAGGCATGATATTAACAACCTATTGCTAAATACATCACATATTTAAGTCTTAAAATTCAGAGAAATAAAATAGGCACTGACCTGAAAACATCATCCCTCCTGGCTAGCTTCCATAGTACTGGAATGTGCTACGCACACTATCAGGAAAAAAAAGTAGTAATCAATGACTTTCAGCTGCTAACCATGTGAGCTACAATGGTGACTTTCCCGACAAGATGTATTGGGCGACAAAATAGTGACATGAACTCTATGGGAATAATCTCCACTTTTTGAGTGGATTGAAGGTACCCTCCATGAGATGGAGCCCTCATCTTCCATTGTTGGGGCAAAGAACTTTGTGTGCCTAGACTGGTCATAAGCTCTAGGAAAGAACCTATTTATTATCCTGTTAAATAGATATAATATCAAAATGGCAGAGACCCACACTTAGACAATATGCAGAGAGCGAGAGACATTAGAACATTCAGTCCCAAAAGGGATGTCTTTACAAAATCCCTTACTGCAGGACTCAAGGAACCCTTCAGAAGAAGAGGTGGAAAAGTGTAAGAGCAAAAGGGGATGGAGGACACCAAGGAAATAAGACCTTCTAAATCAACTTGATGGGTGCACATAGGAACTCACAGAGACGGTGGCAGCATCCACAGGGCCTTTATGGATCTGCATAAGATAGGGAACTAGAGATGAAAAAAGAAATGGACACATGCGCCCATCCCTAACCCAGAAGCTATTTCCAATTGATAACTATTTGCAAATGAAAATTTAGTTTTATCTAAGAAAGTCTCATTGGGAAAACAAACTACTTTTAAGAGTAAACTGCATCCCCAGCAGTAGATGGCTGAAAGAAAATGAGCTCAATGGCATCTTTGGAATTTCCTTGTTTCATAAAATCATATCATGGCTTTTCTTTTTTTAATTTAATTTAATTTTTATATTTTTTATTCAACAGAATTATTTGATATGAATTTTTGATTTTTTTGTAAAATATTCTTAAAAGCAATCCACTAAATTAATATATGAAAAATATATAGCCTTGATTTAAAATGGTATTAAGAATTAATATTATATATATAATATTCATAACTTCAACATACAAAACAAACATGTATAATATATGTTTCATATATTATATATAATAATATAATATATATGTTTCATATGTTATATATAATAATGTAATATATGAAAAATATATAGCCTTGATTTAAAATGGTTTTAAGAATTTTTATATATATATATGTATATATATATGTATATATATATATATATATATATATATGTAACTTCATTTGGGAAAAAAGGGGGGAAGGGAGCAAAAATAAAATGAAGAAAAATCTCAACATGGATAATGTAAAGTATGATTAAAGATGGTTTTATTAGCATTCAACCATGTCCATTTATGCATTAGGCTGCAAAATAGAGTAGCAAAACCTGTAAAACTAAGCTGCAAATGGCTTGTTATTGTTCCTCCTAAATGCAATGCATTACAAACAAAATTTGTCAAGGAGCTTTTCTTTCATTTGGAAGTAATGGCCACAAAAGTGATGGCTTTTCTTTTAGGAATAGGAATTGTATTACTTTAAATACTCCTTACTTAAGATAACAGAATTGTTCGTATCAATTTGAATATTATATGTAAATCTAGTATTTTATTTAAACCCCTTTGTATATGTGAATAACAATTTCTACGTAAAATTTTTCAACTCAAGGTCAAAATTCTTCAATGAGTTATTTTTTACTCTATTGACAATTTGGTAGAAGCTTAAATCATACTTTCAGAATATCAAATCTAGCCATGTTATAGACAATGGAGCCCAATCTAAGTATACAAGTCTATCAGTTCATTGGCTCAAGTAGAAGGTAAAGAGAATCATTATACTCAGGAAGGTGTTACAAAAGAATGATGACTGAGTACTCCATGACATAGGAACATCATTAAAAACCTTTCAACAATCCAAACCACACATTTCAGATTACTCACAAAATTGTTCAGAACATAGAGAAGAAAACTGGCAAAATTACACACCCACAGACACACACACACATATATCTATATCCTCATATCTATATCTGTATCATCTATCTCTATATATCTAAACTATATCTATATGTTCAATGCAATTATCAGACCTGTAAGTTAACCAGGAGAGAATCCAGGAAGAAAGAAATAGACATCAAACTCAGGGTTTTTTTGACAGTAACATAATAAAAGTGATTGGAAGGGGTAACCTTGAATAAAGGTTCTCACAAACACATAAATCATACAAGTAATTATCTTTGCATAGTGACAGGGCTTTGGAAGTGAGCTGTTTTAAGAGTGGCCTCCAGAGATCTTTAGCCATGTTTATGAGCAGCAGCCACCTCTGTAAATGACAAGCTCCAAGGAAATCTGTTTTTCTTCTTCATTTTCTGAAGCACATTCTTGTAAAGAGAAAGCGCAGCCAGCATAGGTTGTTTGCTTTGTCCACACTATTAATGGCCCTGTTGATACTTAGTTCTCCCATTCTTGTGCACTCTGACAACACAGCCATGTCAGGGCCATATTAGCTACTTGGGAATCTAGTAATACTGAGTTTTTGGCCTTCATAAACTTATACTCTACAAGGGACAGGTGAAAATAGAGGTGGAAAGCTGTCTCATACTGGGATGTATACCTTAAAGGGAAGGTGTAATTAATTGCAGAGTTCTTACTGCGTTTGAACTCAGACTCTGAGGCCAAGATTGCTACAGGAAGTGGGTGAGAAGCAAAGTATTCAAGGACAGGCATATAAATAATAATGTTCAGAGAAGAAAATAAGAAGTTGAAAAGAATACGAAGCTAAGGGGAAGTAGGAGACTTAGAAATTAAGGATTCTAGAAGGAGGTATTATAGACAAACCACATTCTAGAACAGAGGAGCATTATTAAAAGCTTTTGCAACTGAATATCACAATGGAACTTTTAGATTAGATCTCACACCTTGGACTGCAGATATAGCCCAGTTGGTGTAGTACTTGCATGGTATGCAGGAAGTTCTTCATTAGATACCCACTTCACAGGAAACAAATGTGTTGCTGCATGTTTGTAAATTCAGGATGTAGGAGTTAGAAGGAAAAGGCTTATACACTTAAGGTCATCCTCTGACTGGGATACATGAGCTCTTGCCTCAAAAGTAATAAGGAAAATTAAAATAACAAGAATATCTTAGTGGCACTATGGTACTTTGAATAAGAATGGCCTTCAAAGCCTCATATATTTGAATGTTTGCTTAGTTATCAGGGAGCAGATATGCTTGAAAGAATTAGAATTAGGAGGTATGACCTTCTTAGAAGGAGTGTGTCACTGGTGGTGGACATTGAGGTTTCAAAGTCTGTGCCAGGCCCTGTCTGTCTGTCTGTCTCTGTCTCTGTCTCTGTCTCTCTCTTTCTCTCAGCTTGTGGCTCAGGATATAACTGGCAGCTACTTTTCCAGCACCTCCCCTGCTTGATACATACTTCCTGCTGTGATGATAATGGACTAAGCTACTGAAACTATAAGCAAGCTCCCAATGAAATGCTTTCCTTTATAAGAGTTGCCTTGGTCTTAGTATCTCTTTATTTTTTTTTTTTTTTTTTTTGGTTTTTCGAGACAGGGTTTCTCTGTGTAGCTTTGCACCTTTCCTGGAGCTCTCTTGGTAGCCCAGGCTGGCCTCGAACTCACAGAGTTCCGCCTGCCTCTGCCTCCCGAGTGCTGGGATTAAAGGCGTGCGCCACCAACGCCCGGCAAGTATCTCTTTAAAGCAATAGAACAGTGATTAAAAACAGGTACTGTGAAAAAAAAAAGTAAGAAAACAAAGGGATTAACAAGACCCACAGAGAAAGAATAAAGTAGATCCCCTGATCCATGGAATAAAAACAAAGGGATTAACAAGACCCACAGAGAAAGAATAAAGTAGATCCCCTGATCCATGGAATAAAAACAAAAAAATTAATTGGAAATATTTTCAATATTTTATATTTATTTATTTAATTTCATGTGCATATATGTTTTGCTCTACTGTATTTTTGTGTCTAACTTGCACTCCTGGTGCTGGGGGAGATCAGAAGAAGGTACAGGTTCCTGTGGAAATGGAGCTGTGGATGGCTGTGAACCTGTATGTAGTGCCAGGAATCACATGGAGGTCCTATGAATGAACCAGGGCTCTTAACCACGGAGCTATTCTCCAGCCCTGAAAATGTGTTTGCAAGCATAGAATGAAGAAGACTTAATAGCTGAGGATCGGGAGTGTGCTGCGACATGCTGCACTCATTTCTTTCTTTAGCTCTGTCTTTTATAACAAGGGATCAGATTTAAATATTGTCTCATCTTTCACTTTCAAGCCAGCAGGTCTCAATTTTGAAAATTTTTTAAAAGCAATTTCATCTACTATGGTTAAAATAATGATTTTCTCAGGTACATTCAGGATAGCAGATACTGCAAATTGCAAACCAAAATGGTAGAGGACTGGGGGTTAGGGGTGGTGAGATGAGCTGGAGGAGATCATTCTTGGCATGAAATTTTGTTTCCCCAATCACTGGATCATTATTTGATCTGTTATTTTCAATACAGGGTGTCCAAGTTCCTAAGTATTCCCTCCTTATTGAACTAATACTAACTCTATTAATGAGTGGTTAGAAGAGGAACATCCACAAGAGGAATTCTTTTGATAGAAACAGTATAATTCCTCAAGCTGTAGGAAACACTGGTCTTAAATGAGAGTTGGGCACAGGAAGGACTGTTCACATTGGACAGAAAACTACAGTCTACACCTGGTCCCTATACACTTCAGTCAGCATAGGACATAGAAGGCTAGGAATCTCATTCTGAAAGAAAAATCATATTAAAGAAAGGCAAAGCATAAGAACAGTATGAGCACTTTAATTTCTGAAAAAGAATAAGAAAACTGTACTTTAAATATTTAAACTTACAAAAATAGAATTCATAATGTTGAAGTACAAGAGCTGTGGTGAGCCATTCACTTTTAGTGTAGTAAGCGAGGTTGACACAGTAATGTAACTTGGTGTGAAAAGACTAAGAACACATGCATACTATAGGTCTTTTTGAAATAGCCCTTAGAAGGTATGATCAGCACGGAAAGCAATCACTCTAGGAGGAAGCAGGAAGATATGAAATAAGGAATCCACAAAATTTATTAAACTTATTGCTTTATAAAAGAATAACATAGATGATAAAGTATATTACTAAAAATTTAGGATGAAAATTTAAAGTTACTCTAACACAGTCCTTCTCCCCATGCTTCATGGAGAGAAGACTGTTCTAAAGAACAGGCATTAGGAGCATAAGTTATTAAATGTAATGTGCTGTTTCTGAATTATTGTATCAATAGCTCCCATGTAGAATGTGTTTACTGCATGAAATGCACTGGTGAAAATGTACTGCCTGCAATTTAACTTGTGTAGTCCTAATGAAAAATAACTATGAGGTGGTCAATAATATTGTTCTTTATTTAAAAATTAGAAAATGAGGCAAAAAGCCCAAATCCTTTGACCTGTGTCCCAGGATTAAGATCCAACCCATGAATATGGTTACTAAACCCATACTCCAGCAATAAACCTACAAGTAACCAGGAAAGGCAGCTATTAATTAGCTTCAGATGATGACTGGAAACATAAGTGCTACCAAAATAAATGGAATAATCCAGAACATCTAATCAAAGCAAAAGATAGGAATAAAAATGAATAATATACAAATGTATGAAGAAGGTCAGTGGGAGGGCACGATGATGGAATAAATGTTACAGTGCTAAATTCGCTGCACAGAAAACAGAAATTCATATCTAATTTATAGGACCAAATCATGGGAAGATTACATTATTAAAGATAAAATATCATTCAAGAAAGATAGGGGATATTTGAAAATAAGAGAGATTTTGAAAATAAAAAAACCCTAGAAAATCAAATAATATTTGTTCTGACAATCTATTTCAGATAAAGAAATTTTAAGTTAAAATAGCATAATACACAAAGATTTTTATGATATAGTTTGCAAAAGGAACACCTGGCTAAGGAGAAAAAGCCAATTCTCAATGAGAGAAGAGTTTGAGGCCATCCTGCTCTAATACAAAACAAGTACAAAGCAAGTTCCAGGACAGTCAGGGCTACACAGAGAAACCTTGTCTCAAAAATCTAAAGAAAGAAAGAAAGAAAGAAAGAAAGAAAGAAAGAAAGAAAGAAAGAAGGAAGGAAGGAAGGAAGGAAGGAAGGAAGGAAGGAAGGAAGGAAGGAAGGAAGGTAGGAAGAAAGAAAGAAATGTAACTTAGAAATGGAGAAATCAGTGTATTAATTAAATAATATTTCAAATTATAAAAGAAAAAATAGTGAAGCATTCATAATGATACATACTTTATACCAGAAATGCAAGTTTGGCTCATATAAGATTATACAGAAGTGTAAATATTTATACTAATAGCCCAAATTATGCCAATAAGATAATCTTATCATTTGTGCAGAAAAAAGGGATTTGTAAACTTAAAATATATTTTCAATTTAAAAAGAAAATTATATGACTAATGTATAAATTTCCACACTTTGGGGTAAAGTAATAAAAAGTCAATTTGTTATACTCAGATACATTATAGAAGGTCTGGTAAGATCAACAAGAACTCAGATTTGTCCCATACCATCAGTAGGTTAAGTGCAGAGCAACTGTGATCGCACAAGAAATACAGCGAGGGGTTGGAAAAGGAGGGGAATATATTTGGATTGTCTAAAATTACAGAGGTTTCTAGACTTGTTTTTGGTAATTAATATTTTATAGATGTGAAGTCGATGTGAAAGAGTATTACTTTAGGTAGAAATTCAAAAACATGACAATGAAGGTAAATGTGAGTTAAAACTGCAAATTGCTACATACAACCTTTTACCCCAAATACAAAGCAAAGGATTGTAAAGTTGGGAATGGAACTATAAATGGGTGCAACCACCATGGACATCATCTGGCAATAATTCATGAAAGCATGTGTGCCTGCCACTCTTCTTTGAGTCGCTAGGCTCACAGTGAAGTGGAAGGGAGTCTTAAGAACAGAGCACAACTTCCTAAACTCATAGGCTCCCCAACACATACTGTATTTTCAAATAGTAGCTTTTGTGGCTGGCAAAGTTATGTCATTCTCTTTGCAGCAAAGAAAGCAAAAATGATAGACCGGGGTAATCACAATAGTAATAACATTAAAAGGAGAATATTTGCTTCATAGTTGTTACATGCTTGAACTGTGAATTTCCAGGTTATGACCTAATACACAAGAATTGCTGGATTGGTGTTCATTATTTTTAAAGTAATGTGCACTTTATCATCCCTAAATGGAGAGATAATATTCTAAATACATTAGAGTGGGTGCCTCTAAAAAGTCCAGGAAAAGCACAGCAATGACTCATTGTGGGAATAATGTTTCATAAAGAAGCGTTCTGATCAAACTGCATACATGCAACTGCACTTAAGAGCAACAGAGGAAAAGAATCATAATTGGATGAGTAAAGTGTAAATGCAAGTCTTCTGCAAATAAAAATTCTTCTTCCTGGAGTGTTTAAAATAACTAAATCAGGACCACCCATGAGTTAAAGGGGGACAGATAACATAAGCAGAGGAAGCACTGCTGAAACTATTTGGTTTATTTGCTGCCCTGCCTTTCCTCAAGGACTCAGCGAAAGCCAGTATACAGGCTTGTGTGAAAGGAGAATAGGGACAAAGAGATGAAAAATGAAGGGATAAATGAAGGTGACAGAGACAGGACACAGGAAGAAGTCACAGAGTTATTTTAAGACATAAGAAAATAGAGAAAAGTTCAAAATGATTAGTCTTTCGCTATCATAAGCAGACTACAAAATGCTCGGGCAGCAGCAGTGTAGAGCAACTGTAAGCTATGCAGTGAGGATGATCATCATAACTGTGCTCCCTGTAAGTGTTCATAATGATGTGGAATAACTCTCCACTCACTTGAAATAATGTGGTACACTCTCCAATAGTTTTACTTCATTCTTAATCATTGGAATACATTCTGTCATATGCATATATCTATGTCTCAGAAATTTGTTTTCATTTCATTATTTGGCAAAATAATGGGAGGGGAGCAATGGAGGAACTGGGAAGAGTGGAGGGAGGGGAAACTTTAATCAGGATTTATTGTATGAGAAAAGAATCTATTTTCAATAGAAATGGAAAAATAAAAAAAATAATTCTCTCCTATTTGACACGTATGTTAATTAGCATTAAAATTGTCTGCACAATTAAGGACTTCAAAGATACATGATCAAGCCTTTGCTTTTAATGTGTTGGTTTATAGATTAAACAGTTGCAATTTCATTTACTTGGGCCCAAAGTATAAAAGAGATTATTCTGAAACTTTCTAATAATAAATAGTTCACCAGCTTAAAAAGGAAGTCACTCATATTTTTTAGCTATCTTAAAAGTCATAAGTTTCCATATTCCTTTTTTTCTGCTTTAAAACATCTGTTTTAGTAAAACCTTTTATTGCCCCCATCCCTGTATCCCCATGCTTGGGCAAATCTAGAGACCATGTGTACTAAGACAACATTAATAATAATGTACCAAAAAAAAAAAAAAAACTCAGCTATGTTGAAAGATACTTGTTCTTTCGTGTCTACCAGGTCTTCTGTAATAACACTATTACCTAAATAGTATTAAAAATGCCATCACTCTTGGTCTTCACAAAATTTGTATTTCTATGTAAGAGCTCCAAGGTTTTCATTTATTTTGACAGGCTCTATGCATTGGAAGGGTGAATAGGATAGTTTTTAATTGCCAAGTATGCTTAAGACCAAAGAAAAGGCACTGAATATGGGAGGCAGTAATTTACATGATAGTTTTAGATTGGAAAAATGCATAATCTTCCACTATAATAGGAAATTTCCTTTCTGTCTGTGACTCCTGAAGGAAAAGAAAAAAAAAAGTAGTATCAGTCTTCTAGATGCCCTCTTCTATGACTCTATAGCTAGATATCTTATAGATCTCCATTATCACAGCCAGTGCTCATACAAGCCTCTTTGGGATGATTGATAAATTTTTTTTGTTATACAAACAACTTAGAGAATTATAACTCAATTATGGATATATAGCTAATATTTACAAAGCAAGAGCTGGAAAAAATAATGACTTTAAAATATATGCTTCATAATTCTCTTATCTACATATCAGATGGCAATTTTAGATGAAAAAATTGGAAAATATGTATTTTGAGTAGAAATTCAAGAACACTTGAAAGGAGATACATATAAATTAAAACTTTTAGTTTCTATATGGGTCCTTTTGTCACAAGCAGGGAAGCATGAAGTTTGGAGTCTAGATGCCATTTGAACTGTAGAAGTTTTCCTTCCTTATTGTTCCTATTAACTGATGCCTAATATGTAAGCTATGGACAGAGTCATCAGCTAATATTTGAAGAGGATGGTGGAGTAGAAGCCTTACTGTCATGTCAATTCACAGTAGAGAGACAAGTGTCCAGCAATGGTTTCCAAGGTGATTTCTACTGCAACCCTGCATTTGCATGCTCCTTCTTCAAATAATGACTTCAGTTTGACAGGTGCTAATAGTTTTATGAGAGTGTCATTGCTAGCAAATGTACACTGGTAGGAGACAGGTGGCCTGCAAGTGAACAATATATCTTCATAGTGATGAGAAGATCAGAGAGAATTTCTTCAACCAAGCTTCTAATCAATTCATGCTAGCAGAAGAGTAAAAGGATTGAATCCACTCTGAGAGTCAGGCATTCTCTCCTATTTGACCTGTATGTTAGTTAGCATTAAAATTGTCTGCACAATTAAAGACTTCAAAGATATATGATCAAGCCTTTGCTTTTAATGTATTGGTTTATAGATTAAACAGTTGCAATCTCATTTACTTGGGCCCAATTTTCTCATTTGATTTCAGTTCTTAAATGACTAAAAGAAAAGCTAAGGAGAAAGCATTTTATCACATTAATGCAACACTTGCAATTTGATTTACCAGTATGATAGATGAAAGGAAGAGGCTATTACATCATGATACATTTATCATTTTACACAAATCCTCTCCTAAACAAAATTAACTCTGAACTATTTCCAGCAAGGTTTCTAAAATGACTAGCCTTGCCAAGATAGATTTTTGATTCATAAATAACACTGGTAGAAAAAATAACAAACAAACAAACGCTAAATGCTATACAAACTCAGCATCAGATTCACTTAAATGTGAAACATTAAGAACAAGCTTGCAAAGGCACCCTTAGATATGTGAAGCATTCATCTGCATGACAGTGCTTAGTCTAACATCACAAGTAATGGGCTCTGCAGATTATTTTGATACCTGAGCAAGAGAGCAGAAAAGAAAGGGCTACGAAACAAATGTGCATGTTAAACAGCAGCAGCATCATTAGGGGCTCTGCTGCCTTCTTGCTGTCTCTAAGAAGGTTCATGATCAATGCTCATGAGAAGAAGAAGAATCCTCACATTCCCATCTAATGATCAATGTAAAGAAAGATTTAACAACCTTGATTCAACTTATGTACTTTTTCTTCCTAATAATCTATAAATCTTCCCCATTGTTAGCAAGACTAGATTCAGTGTCACTGGCTTTTGAAAGTGCTTCCAGAATGGCAAAGGCAGAGGGAACTTCTACCCTAAGTGTAGATGAGACAAAACGGTGACCCTGTCTGACTAAAAGGAGAAAACAAGCTGAGTAGCAGCATTCATCTGTCTCTCTTTCCATATGCTGAATGCAATGTGATGAGCTGACTCTCCCTCCTGCCTCCATGACTCCCCTGCCAGGATAAATTCTATCTTCTCCAAGGCTAAACTAAAATAAACGCCTCTTTTAGGTTGTTTCTTGTCAGGTATGTGATCACATCAAGGAGAAAAGTAACCAATACAGCAAACAAGAAGGAAATGGGACAGAATGCTTTCTCTGCTAAAGGAGCATCAAGATGAGCCTGAAGGCCAGTAACATTACACAGAATGAGAGAGAAACGAACACATGTGCCTTGTGAGGAGGATCCAATGGTAGAGCCAAGTGATTTTTAAAAGGATGCCAGAATCCAAAGAACAACAACTGACATCATGTTACAGAATTTCATTCTGAGAACCCCAGTACCATAGGAACAGGTTTTTTAAATAAAGGTGATACTCAGATTGCAGCTTAGAAAAACAACTGAAGCCTTGGAATGGAGCTCTAACAAGTGGATTCTTAACAAGAGTTCACAATTGGAAGAACTATCCAGAGGGTGTGAGGTTCACATGTGGCCAGTAGCCTGACTGTCTAGCATAAACTTTAATTTAGGAAACAGTTCACTGTTGTTCTAAGAATAGGAAATTGCGGGATATGAGATCATCTTGTTTAGTCAACAGAAGAAAAGGTGAACAATGATCAGTCCCAGAGAAAATGTCCAAGGAGATAGTTATAAGTATACTTGCTAGGTTTTCTGATTCTGGAAATTGCAAACAACTGTAAGACTCAGACTACCAGCAACAGCAAATGTCTATGTGGCCACTTTTCATGAGTTATACTAAGCTAAAAGGAAGGGAGACCTTACATTATGGATTTAGAAAACTGATATTAAAATAAAACTGGAAATACATTAAATTATACTGAGCAAGGTAAGCCAAAAAGACAAACATTGCATGTTTTCTCTTATATGTGAGTGATAGCTTTTAAGCTTTAGATGTGTGTTTCAATCATAATAACCACGGAAGTTAAGTAGCTAGTAAAGGACCAGGGAGGGGGAGAGGATCTTGCAAGGAAGGTGAAATAGGGTATACTGTAATACAGAGATAAAGGGGAAAATAGAAGAGGAGGATTAAATGGGAAGAGCAAGGGAGGACAGGGTAATGGAGGGAACAGGGAGAGAGACAACTAATACAAGAGGCCTTTTGAGAACCCATGAGCACTAACTGTAGGATTTCTGCAGTAGCTTTTTAAAATATATACATATATGAAAGGAATTTAAAGGAAGTCACAATAAAATGGAGGAGAAAAATGTTCCAATTAGACATCTTATGCCACCTAGTATACCCCCAGTGCCAGTAATTGGTTTTGTTTTGCTGAGTTAATGTCACAAGGAGTCCCATAGTAAACCCCTCACACACACCAGGCCTCAAGGGAAATTCCCAGATGATTGGTTACTTTCTGTAACCTGATGGTAAGAACCTGTTGCTAAAGACACCACTTACTTATGTCATCAAACATGGAGAATCTGAGCTGGTACCTAACTAGAAGCTTCATCCTTACTCACCAGCATTCATAATGCACACTACCAGAAAGAGGAAATAAGAAACAGTCAATATCATCTAGCTATAAACACTACAACGTACAACACTAGCCATCCTGAAAGATATACTGGTGCAATGGTAATAAAAATGTTCTGAGAGTAACCAATCACTTTTAAAAATTGTATTTAAGGCCCATTCCATGAGATGGAACCCATACCTGAAACCTAACATGGCCAAAAACCAGAGAGAAGATAGGTTATGAACCCTACAAATATCTACCATTATTCTGCTAAATGAACATAACAATAAAATGACATTTCTAGACACATACAACAGTGCTCAATCCTTATGAGAGAAGCTTGTTTTTACACTAGATGGTAAAATACTGAGAGGCACATAACTAGACAGTGTGCAAAGTGAAGGCTTTGGAGCACTATTTCTAAAAGAGATGTCTTTATCAAACCCTTCCATCAAGGCTCAGGGACCAATGCTGAAGGGGAGCCAGAAAAATTGTCAGAACCAAGGGTGGTGAATGACTCCAAGAAAGAAGAGTTCTTTGCATTAACGGGGCTGATACATATTTGAACTCAGAAATTGACAATAAGATCTAACTAGACGAAACCCCAACATGGAGAAAGGGAAGCATACAAGAAGTCCCACTCCTACGAACAAGCTCTTTACCACTGATGCCTTCCTGGAAAGGGAAAAACATTTTTTCTTCAATGGAGTGTCACTAGATGTATTAGACACATTCCAGGAGAGGCCCTATCTCCTGGAGTAGATATGCAACACCAAGCATATTTCATTTTTTTGTGGGTTTGCATTTTTATTTTTTGTAATTTTTGTCTTATTGTGGTTCTTCTGTAATTTGTTTTGATTTTAGGTTTTTGTTTTCTCTAGTTTTAGTTGAGAAATGAGAAAGGGAGAGAAAAGAGATAGAAAGAAAGGAAGAGGAGAAGGAAGAAGAGGAAGAGGAAGAGGAAGAGGAAGAAGAAGAAGAAGAAGAAGAAGAAGAAGAAGAAGAAGAAGAAGAAGA
>CABHPQ010145581.1:22071-43573 GCA_902168405.1 Peromyscus aztecus
TCTCTCTCTCTCTCTCTCTCTCTCTCTCTCTCTCTCTCTCTCTCTCTGATTGTGTGTGTGTGACACACACATGCACACATATTATACATAAAGTTGTAAGCAAACATACAATAGTATGCATCCATGTGGTTTCTTCACACATCCTTAGTGTTATTTATCCCTTCGTCTCCCTTTGAATTAACTACCATATCATCTGAAGGTAGTAGGTAAGCTGCCAAAGGAGGAAAACAATCCATAATCAGACCAAGCTGTAAAACCTATGAATCACAACAGTGACCAGTCCAGTGAGTTATCCCAAGTTGTGTAACAATGACACTTATATTTCTGAGGTAAGCAACAATTGGCTAATTTGACTTAAGGTTCTGTGAATAAGAGATGATGCATGCTTGATACTATACACCTAGCCATCTAATGAACTCCAGAGTAAAACCTATTAATTCTGCTTTTCCCAGCCTAGTATAATTTTTAATTGTATTCAAAGTATTTATCCAATTACACACTGATAGATATAGCTCTCATACCTCACCTCACTTTTTGAAGCAGACTGAAACCATTGCAGCATTCCATAGCTGGTCAAAATGTAGAGAATAAGTGACTATATGGTACCCAGCACCACCTAAGACTCAGGAAACACTGTGGACAAGATGGTAGAAATATCATAAGAGCCCGAAGAACAGATCACCTTCTATGAGATAGAGTCTTCTAGATATAATATGGAAGCTGCACCCAACAAGACATGTGTAATGACAACATCAATTGATATGTCAACATGGATGGTTGAAATCTCACATCATCCCACCCCTAGATGGAGAGTTACAGACAATTAATGGTGCTGAGAAGGAAAATTAACCTTCTCCTGGAAATGAGCCCACTGATAAGTTATTCATCCCTTAGTGATCAACGTTATACACATACACACACATACCAGCATCACTAAATGGACTCATCAGGTTGGAATTTTATTTGCATACATGCATGTGTGCATGTGTGTGTTTGTGTGTATGTGTGTATAATACAATAGTACATAAAGAAAGATAATCAATTTGAAAGGGAGTGAGGGGGCAAAGGAAAAGTCGGTGTGGATAGGAAGGTATAGAAATGATGTGAATGTAGTAGTCATGCATGGAATTTAAAGAAAGAGATAAAGAGAGTAATACAAAGAAAAAGAAACACACCTATGCTTGTGCATATGCATCTCAAAATTCATTTGTATGGTGACATGATTTATTCCTCATGTACTGATAAAAGATTTATGTTTCTGATATGCAATTGAAACAAATTAGTCAATCAGATGTGACTGATCTTTCTCTCAAACTATATCTTTATCGTTTTCATACTTACACACATTGTTTTTATTAAACTGAAAATTAACTTTGTAAAAATTAAAACTAATGTGAAGCAATAATTACAGCAAGAAAAGCAACTCTCAGATGTGTTTGGTTGCACAATGAGGAAAACAATAGGTCCAATAAGATCAGATCAAGCATTGTGGTACCAATTGTTTGGTTATGTGGGGGAGCAGCGGATGCAGTGGTCAGGTGTGGACTATACCATCTGTAAGGAAAAGAGCTAAGCAGCTCCTACTGCCACAGCAGGAGTGAGCAACGGTAACAAACGGAGGGCAGTAATAGGAGCTGAAAGGTGTAATGATTGCCTAAAGAGGTGAGTCAGGATGAGATTTACAGGACACTTGGTACCTAAGGGCATTATCATCATGGGCATAATTGGAAAAAAATGGGTATTAGGAGCCACTGCAGCCAAGGGAAGAACAAAGACACCATCTAAAGGGCACAATGAGAGCTCACTTGGCTTGGAACCACATAAACAACTTGATACCAGGTAGAGAAATGGATGCCGAAACAGTGAAAGTAAATTATGTGACAGCTTTATATCCCATGAAAAATATTTTCTATGATATAGTGTCTTTCTTTTTACAAAGTTGGCTTGGATATCATTGTTGCAAATGCATAAATTCTGAAATTGCCTGGTTTTTCTGGCTCATTCTTGAAACCCCAACTCATGGGAGGCTGAGGTAGAAAGACCAACATGATTTTTCGGTCAGCTTGGGTAATATAGTGAATTCCAAGCCATCCTGGGATAAAAAGTAAAACAAAACAAGAACAAAATAATCACTCAGAAAATTTATGTTCATTTGAATATTTTACATGAGTTGGCAACCCAGAGATATGTGATAAAGATTCCCTGGTGACATTTTTCCTGATCTGGTTAAGAAAGCATTTTTGATAAATAATATTTAGAATTACGAGAAAACAACACATTACAGTAAGGTAAAATACCTACACAGGCATTCTCTCCGAGATTCTTTTCATCATCTGATTTTTCTGCCAGCACTTGAACCCTCCCTTTTCTACAGCAGTCCCATGATGTGCTGTTTTTAACGTGCTCTAACTGAACTAATTGTTACATAGCCTCAAGAGCTTTTCCCTCTGCATTTGTTAAAGTCACGGTATAGTCTCAGGCACTATACTTTTTTTACTCCATTTGCTTAATGTATAATTAATTTTTCTCACATGTGCTAATTGTTGCCATGAGATTAGAATTTTACCACATGTCATGGCAGCAAGTCTTTTTAGGGTCAAGCCTTGAGACAGATGGTGCTGGGATTTTTGTTCACATCTCTTACCTATTTTACTAGGAAGCTTCAGCATCAATCCACATTGCTTTATTGTCTAGTTAGGGAGAGAATGGTGAATAAAAATAGAGTGCACCACAAATCACTCCAGGCAGTGGGTAAGGATTCTTCACATGCAATGTTGCCTTGTCTGGTCATCTAGGAATTTAAATGCTCTATTGTCCTCATTTTCTGAGTCGGGCAAGTATCCTTTATTACACTCAGGCATGGTGGCACACATCTTTAATTCCATCACTGGGGGAGGGATGGGGCTGAGGCAGGTGGACCTCTATGAGTTTGGTGCCAACCTAGTCTGCTAGCAAGATTCAGGACAGCAAGTGCTACATAGAGAGGCCTCCTTTGTTTTCTGTCAAAAATAAAGCGAGGAAACAAAATATAAAAGTACAACCTGAGGTTAGCGAGGCGCAGCTCTGTAATCCCAAGCCTGTAATGTCTCTACAGGTCCTTTGGTGAGATCTGCAAGACCACTTGCACAGCTCCTCTGCTGTCTGAATAGCTTGTTCCCTTCTTGTCCTCCGGTTTCTCCTTCCTCTTTCCTTCCATGTGTCCTTTCCTTCCTTAATTATTTAGGTATTTAATTCTAACATCCCCTCCTTTAGTTATCCATATACCTTTTGACATTAGCTGCAGGGTATTTAATTATAAACTTGAAATATTATGGATGCTTCACCATGGTAAAGCTGCCTGTGGCTCACCATGTACATGGAAAATACTAGCAAGAGTGCGAAATAACATCAGGTAGGTAATTAAGAACTAGTACTTACAGTCTGGCTTTTATTTCTTAATATCATCTAGATTAATTTAATACCATCTCTTTCAGGGGAAAGGTTATGTGCTCTGTATATATTCAAAGGCTTTCCAAAAACAGTACCATTGCTAATAAAACAGAAAATCTTCAAAAGCAACATTCCATTGCTACAACCTGAAACATTTCTACACACTATTTGGCAACCTAATGAATAATTAATGATAAACATGACTTAAGTTTAATTTAAAAAAGAGAGTGTACAAATTGCCATTTCAAGATTTCTTCTATGAAGAACCCTAAACAGTCATAACCCACTTTTATGGCATCCAATTTATAATTCTGAGCCCTCATACTTATCTCCTAAGTTTTGTTTTGTTTTATTTTGCTGGTAATTTATGTTTTGTCATTGTGCTATCTAAGAATGGAAAGAACCATTTTCCATCTATCTATAAACTTTCATCTTGTCTGTTAACCATCAACCTACCTTCTTAAAAATATTTCTATAGAATGATGACCTAACAGGCATCTCTAGATCACTGATTCCCAGTTGAGGACTTTTTTATCCCAGTATCACTTGGTTTGTCTGGAGACATTTTTCTTTCATTGGCACATGCTGGTGAAGGAGAGGATGCTGCTGAGATTTCTAGAGGTCAGTAGCGCTGGCAAGCACCTCATATGGTGTACAATAATAGTCCAAATTATCAGACCTTGGATCACAGTGATGAAAGTAGGAAATATAAATTGCATAGACATTTTAGGGCAAAAGAACTCAAAATTTTGAAGTTTTTCTTTGGTTTAAAGTTGGAAATGACCTTAGCCTATACCAGAAAAGGGCCCGAGACTGTGATTTTTCTTTTCTTCTTTATCTTTTATCTTAAAGGAGTTCCCTTTTCCTGCATGTGACTGAAATAGTGGGGCACCTCCACACTTGGGGGTGGAAACAGGAAAAAGCCACTCCCTCCCCCCAGTCCTCCATCCCCCCTCCCCCCTCCCCCCTTGAGCCCCCTGTTGGTCAGCAGTTCTGAGGGGAGGGTTTTGTTTGTTTGTTTTTGCTTTTGTTTTTGTTTTTCTCTTAAGCTTTCTAAAGCAAAATATATGTCACCCTCTGTGGTTTGTGGATTTCATTTTCTGAACTTGTGAGATGGGAACTTGAGGACCACTGATTCTATGAAAGTTTTGTGAAGTAGTGAGAATCTGGCATGCCAACTCTTGAGTTAAAAGCTTGCACAAGAGCAGAGAAAGGCTTCATTACTGTCAAAGAACATCCCAAATTTCCTGTATTAACAATAGTGTTGGTATAAAATAGAGAACTCTAGGTCGTGGCAATGCTCCTTCATAGATATCTACATATCAAAACAAATGACACAGGTTAACAATGGCTAAGAGAAATGCCAGTCAGCAAGAACACAAGACCTAATTCTAAGGGGACTTTGCTGCCGAGGGACTGAGACTCCAATAGATACCTGCAAGGGAACTGGGTGAGCAAGGCTTTGCTGAATATGCCAAGACACTGCTACTTAGTTTTTCCATTAATTCCATTAGTAGAATTGGGATGAGAAAAAAGCAACTATAAATTGATTATAACCATATATATTTAGCAAATTTTCAGAGGGGCTGGCTGTAAAATTATAAGAAAAACCAAGAGATCACCAGTCACCAGTCTCAATCAACTTCCCTTTGAGCTTATATTGGACTTGAGTGAATAAATGCTAATATATCTGGTTATCTGTCAATGGTAGGCATCTAGAAAAGAAAGATGAAAAGTCCTCAAACAGCTAGCTGGGGAGGTGATGATTAGAGTTGTTGTAAATGAGAAGGAATAGTTAGTTACATCATGATGCACTTGAGAGCAGTTTCTTCATCACATATTGTCAGAGGCTTGGTGTTCAGTGGGGGAATGTTGAACGGTGAAACTCCAGGATGTGCAGCACAACAAAAGGCATGTTAAGAATGGGGTTTCCCTGATAAGGAAGTATGGACCAAAGTGGAATTGCAATGGGCTTATTTCACAATAAGTTTTCATGAAACAGAAAGACTGAGTCCTCCCTACTCTCTGGCCTCAAACTATGATGCCAAAAGCATCTTCCCAAGACAGGGAAATAAACACATCACCCTGTCCACCCATTCCCTTCCCAACTTCAACACTGAGGCATATGCTACAATATGAGCCCATCAGATAGTCAGCAAAGATTTTATCCCAGAGGTAAGGCTAAGGTGGAGAGCAAAGCTAATTCCAAATAGAGTTTTGGATTTGTACCTGGAACATGTGAAAAACATAGTGCTGTTTTTGAGAAGCTAAATTTAGGTGACATTGCTGGAATATCTTATAGCTACTGACAATTAAAAGGTAAATATCAGAAAATCACACAGGCTTGGAATGGAAAAGTGTTTGAAGTTACAAACACCAGCACAGGTGAAGGCAAATCTGACCCTTGCTTGGGGAAGCAAAGGAATGTTTAAAGGAAAACAAGGTATGATACAAGACTCCCATTGAGGAAAATGACTTTCTTAATGGGAAACCTGGAGAAAGCATGAATACTAAAAGCTATAAATCTCTTAATAATAACAATAATACAAATTATTGTTAAATATGAATACAAAGATGTTAGTCAAAGCATTATTTTTAATAGTAAAACTGTTGAGGAAGTGTCAAAAATAAAAAAAAATTTACTTATGGTCCACTCAACACTAGTAAATGCTTAATGTGTTAATGTCACATATATAAAACTATTTGAAATGAATATTTGAAAAATAAAGCCTTTTTGGGGTAAAATATGAAGTATTATATTTTGAAATATAGAGAAACAGAATTTCTCTACAGAGGCATAGATAAACTTAGAATATCCTTTCTAAAGGCTGAATATTTCAAAGGCCACACTGTGGGTGGTTCTGTGTTTTAGCCTTTGTTAATAATGAAGATCGATCGTTATGTTCATTAACATTGTTCAGTAATTCTATAGTACAATTGTACATAAAATCATAATATGCATGGTACCCCATAAGTACAAAAAACATTTTATCTATTATTAACAAAATTTAAAGAAAGAAGGAAATAGAAAAAAACATTAAAATGCATCAGTTGATCAATTTAAAAGTTGAAATGTTGAATGAATTTTGTAAGCTTCATACCTGCCTTAACTCCCTATCCTTTACTGATGTTTTCTGCATTGCCATACCACATTTTAATTATTATTGTCATTATATTGGGTATTTTGTCCAATTATGTTTACAGGTAAATACGTCTTCTTAAACTACCCTGTTATTCATGATCCTAGTTGTCATTTGAGGTGTTAAAAGGGACTATTTATGGAATAGGTCAAATATCAAAGTAAAAAATAAATTGTTGATCCAAAGAAATGGATCTTAAGAGTATTTGATGCTCTTAGGACCTGGAATTGCTTCCTAGCATCCACATGGTGTCTTACAGTCACCTGTAACTCCAGTTTCCAGGATCCATTGCCCTCTTCTGGTCTCCTCCAGCACAAGACACATATGTGATTCACTTATATACATGCAGGCAAAATGTCATACACAAAAAATACAACTAAATAAATATTTTAAAAATCAAGATAAATAAAAAATTTAAAATATGGATAAATGAAAATACTAGTTTGTTAATCACTTAAATTACTTGCTGCTATATGATGAAATATGAATTCTTCAATGTTAATTCAAAAGTGGATGAAGAATTGTACACCTGTACATAACACACATACACACTCATACACACAAATGCACATATCCACATATATGCATGCATGTGTGTGTGTGTGTATAACTGTACATAACTTTAGAAAGTTAGAGATCATATAAAGTGTAATTAGGTCACATATGCTCTGTGTGTGTGAGAGGGGAGTAAGAAGACACACACATACATACATACACACAGATTAAATAACAAATGTAGAATTTATATGAATTAAGTGAGTGTTCCTATAAGAAGTATAAGAACAGACAATAAATCTACCAGAACCTTGATCTGGGACTTGGCAACTTCCAAAACTATGGGAATCTCACCTCTCAGGTTTAAGTTATACAGTCTATCATATTGCATTATAATAGCCCACATTGAGATATGTAGAGGTAGGTGTACTTTTAACCTGCTTTACACACCAGGGCAGAGGGTTCTATGAATTCCAATCCAATGAGTTCCTATGGCTCTTGTTACCATTCATCAATTTCCCTTTTCTCTAGGTGGAGGCTGTATTTCTGGACTGGAGTGCCAATATATTGCTGATATTTCCCGACAGATAACCATCCAGCACACAGGAAACACTCAATAAATCATTAATGAAGAAATTGAAAGCAGCTTAAAGTTAACTAGCTTTTCTGGAGTTTACAAGGAAGAAAACCTTTCTCTTAGAGCAACTGCATGGATGTTTTATATTATAGCTGCTAGTCATTCATCCTTAGTAGAGGATAGACCACCAATAATGAAAAGGTCATACTATAATTCTAAAGCAAAAAAAAAAAATAAGTGGACCTTAAAACATCTGTATTTTAATGTGATTTATCAAAATACTGGTAACATTATAGTGTGAAAAGCACTTTATTGACAGGTATTTGCTAGTAAACAATGAGCTGGAAACTCTAGGAGCCCAGGTGCTAATATTTCAACTGACGTACAGCACTGCTGTGACAGATATTGCCTGTCATACCAACACCTAACAGAGAAACACAAATGATTTAGTGTATGCCAGTAGTAAATACAGAAACAGTCTACTATTAAAGTATTGTTTTATCCTGATAATAACATAATTTTAGCCTGCTAATAACATGTAATTAAAATATCAGTCCTCAATTTTAGTTATCTGAACACAATGAAATTCTGCTCATGAAGTAATCATAAAGACTCAGAAAAACGAAGGAGGACTGAGTGGGTAAATCTGCCACACAGTCTCTACCTCAATTGTTCAGACAAAGGTAAAAGCTATGATTTCAATTTTGCCGCCTTTCTCCCCAAACTATTAAAAAATAGAAGAAAAAAATAAAAGCTTCTAGTTTGGGGTGTTGGCAGAGCCCCACTGGCAAACTGTGTTTGCCACTGAACAGCTTTCTCAAAGCTCTATTATGTAGGAGTTGTTCAGAATGAGGTTGGAAGTTCTTCCTTTCTGTTGCCCTTACCATCTGATGTTTCAGAATTCTCAGAAGCTGGGAGCTCTCCCCTACACATGGAAATGTCTTTGTATTGGCTCATTGTCCTGTAATATTGTCCTACATAAAATATTGTCCAGCTCGATCCTGGTCAATTCACTTTCAGTCTCAGTACTTCACCTTGCCAGTGAGGATCCTATTAGGTCCTTTACTTCTGGACTTACATGAAACTGATCCTTCAGAAAACCAAAACTAATCAAGGTTCCCATCATCCTTTTGTTTCTCCTCACAATAATGCTGCCCCTGTCTTGTTTGCTTGTAAGCACATGCATTCTGTTTAAGACACAATCGAAACTTCATACCTCTTTACACACAACAGCATGCCTGAATTAAAAATTCTGGTAAAATGCTGCAAGCAGGATAGATGTTACCATACCATACTGATTCATCTGCCTCCCCAAACAAGGAACTCCAAAAACTGGTTCTTTGCTGTGTTATAGGTCCCTCAACTGGATTTTGTTGTCAAGATGGCTAGCATTAAACATTTATTGGGTGGTCACATGAAAATTATAATTTTGGTATAATAAATAGAATTTATCATTTTTACTGATTCTCATTTTAGATCTCAACTTTTCCTTGCTTAGTAATGTCATGCACGAATATGGTCCAGGGAGATGATGGTCTGAAAGGGAGTATACCTCATGGCTGTCTCATAACAGGAAGATCCACAGCCAAACTAGAATGAGACAAACATTTAGCACAACTAATAACCAATGCATTTACTTATATCATAAAGTCTATGTTCAAATTATAAGCATATCCCTAGATTCAAATAAAACATTTTAGTCATAAAGAAGCAAGTGGCTACAGTTGTTCTACAAGTACAGAGTTTGTCCCCAAATTATTTATTTTTAAAACCTTAGTATGTGAAATACCAATTCTAACATGATTTCAGTGTAGAATGTTGTTTTTAATACTGGGTTTTTTCAGAATGAAATAAGAGGATGGTGGTATATTTTCCTCTGACAAACTCCACCTCTCTGCATGTCTCCAGAGAGGCTTCATACTTAGAGCATAAATCCTATAGTCATGAGCTGGATTCACGAAGGTTGGATTTATAATTTTTTTTTTTTTTTGGTTTTTCGATGCAGGGTTTCTCTGTGTAGTTTTGGTGCCTGTCTTGGATCTTGTTCCATAGACCAGGCTGGCCTTGAACTCACAGATTCTCCTGGCTCTGCCTCCCGAGTGCTAGGATTAAAGGTGTGCGCCACAGCCACCCAGCAGATTTATAAATTCTATGTGCATCAAACTACAACTTCATCAAGTTTGAAATTTTTAATCTTGAATTTTGGTCATCAATCTCATAGAATTCACCTTTTAGGATTTTATTTTGTTTTGAAAGATATAAAATTGTAATTTTAATAAACTATGAGAACTTAAAAAAGCAAGAGAGATTATAATATAGTCATGAAATATTCCTTTTTATAGTCACATTTTTGCTTTACAGTAAAAAAGGAAACATAACTCATTGACACAAATTATAAAAAACTATTATTTTGCTTAATGTAGGAATTTATGACAATCCAACTAATAAATTTTTCCTGTAGCAATTTTGGATAAATGGCATTAACATACAGTTATGCTTTGTTCAGTCTTTAAAATGGATAAAGATTGCATGGCTGGTGTCTTTCCTTTGCTAGGTATTGGGCAAGCAATGAGCTTCTAAACTGGTAAAGAAGTTGGACTTATAAACTATGACTTCTGGTAATAGCTTTACGTAAAAGACATAATAATAAGTCAGTGAAGCAAAGGATTCCAAAAGAGGTATGAAGTTTTGACTGTGTCTTAAAAAGAATGCATGTACTTACAAGCAAAAAAGACAGGGATAGCATTCTTGTGAAGAAATATAAAGTGATAACGGGAACCTTGATTAGTTTAGCTTTGTTTTTCTGAAGTATCAGTCTCATGTAAGTACAGGAGCAAAAGGACCTAACAAGGTAAGTAGATGTCAGACCATGAAGGGTATGTCTCTGGAGATGTATGTTAAGAATCCCTGTTTTCTTCTCTAGAAGTCCTAGATCCCCTTCTGGGATTCTCCAGCAAATGCCCCTTCTAGTCTATACTGCTTTGAAGAGAATAATCCGTTGGTATATACAAAAGGTTAGAGGAAAGTAGGACTAACCAGATTGAGGCTATTCAACTACTTGTTGTGAGTCAGAGCAAATGCGGTACAAAGAAAGCAATGAAAGTGACTTGTTCTGAGAAAACCGTACAACTTGGAAGGCCATTGACTGTGTCAGTTAAGGGAAGAGTGACTACAGGGACAATTGTCACTGTTCTTCCTGATAACCATGAAGACTTAGAACTCAGAGGTCAAAGGAAAGGCAGGAAGCATATTTGATGAGGCAAAGATTAAGAAAACAGTTTGAATTGAAGTGTATGTATGCTATCCAGAGAGCAGTGTTTATCAGTTTGTTAGACCCAAATCTCCCATCAAGGAGAGCACCCAGCATAGACTTAGAAGCTGTTAGTACCCACATAGATTTTAAATTAGGTATAATATGATTAATTATTTTTTATGATAAGACCTAGAAAATATAAACAAATATATTTACAAGTACTCTATATTTTAAGAATCAAAAATACAGCTTAATCTTTTTTGGATTTTTTTTTAGTTAATTTTTCAGTTAAAACCAATATTGTAAAAATTTTTATAGCTGAATATGACTTGTATTCTAATAAAATTATATCTTAAATTGAATTACTGCCTGATTTAAAAAATACACCTTTAGAAGTATTTAAAGGGTATATTTTTATATTTATTCCTGAGTACACACTTGTGTCTGTGTGTATATGTACATATATGTATAAGTGTGTAGTGGGTAGCCATTCCAGCTTTGGTCTGGAAGTTCCAACCCCCACTGAGGCTTCGGTAACTATCACACCTACAAGGCGGGGCAAAGGGCAGGCCCTGAAGACTGAAGATCTGGATGTGCCCGAGCTCTCTTTCTGCTTGGACCCAGGATGCTAGAGGTAGACCAAGGAGAGTTCTCCAGAGAACACTGCTGGACTGCCTGCATCTTTCACAGAACCTGCAACCTACCTATCCCTTCATTTGTAAGTTATGCCATTAAATAAATCTCCCTTTTAACTACGTGGAGTGGCCTTAGTAATTTCACCAATATAAGTGCCCATGGAGGCCATAAAAAGTCTTCAGATTCCCTGGAGCTGGAGTTTCAGGTCGATGTAAGCTGCCTTAACATAGGTGCTTGAATCAAATTCAGATCCTCTGAAAGATTGGCAAGTAGTCTTAAGCACTGAGCCATCTTCATCTCTCTCCATCCCTATTTGTAGCAGTTCCTTAACTTTCTTTTCACAAATTAATTTTTGTTAGAGAACAACTAATATTTATACCAGCTTCTCTTTTATTCAGTCTAAGTAATAATACATACTTAATGAGTGATAGATCTTTAAGTTCAATGCAAAAAGAATAGACAACAGGAAAGAAATATTTCAGAGTAAAATATTTATAAATAGGTATGTCTTATTATACAGAAGCAAAATGAATCTGGTTTGTAAAAAGGCGGAAATAGTTTACCTGTGTTGCTGTAGTCAACAGCTCCCCAGGCCCACAAGTTTGAACTGGGTCCTTGGAGAGAATCTGCATGATTACCATTGTTCCTGCCTGACTTGGATATGCACATCTCAAACAGAGCATCAGGAACTGTCAATCATAAACTTAAATAGAGCTTCAGGCTGTCAAGCCCAGGGTTCCCAGGAGTGACAATAACAAAGCCTGGGTAATGGGGCCTTTCCTATTAAAGTCTTTCTAGGAAGCAACTGTGTGATCTTATAATTTATCACAAACTTTAGCTTTTTGATTCCCTGCATCTGGTAGAGTAGTAAAAAATAAAACAACTTGAATAAGAACAGACACGGCAATGAGGAAAATGTGCTATATTCATTGTAATTGCATCCACATGGAGTGTTATTTTTTAATTTTCAGAATGACCAGTATCTTTGGAACTGTCTCTTCCATCTGTCCTTCCCTCCCTCCCTTGTGCCCTCACTCCCTTCCTCACCTTCCCTCCTCTCCTTCCTTCCTTTTCCTTTTTCTTTAAAACACTCATTCCATGAAGTTATGCTTAGGGGGAAAAATGAGTGAAAATATTCCTGAATTATTATACATGGATAAAAAACTGAAATTATAAAGTGAAGTCATTACCATGACTAACCTGTTAAGTAGGTATGCTTTAATAGATTTGGTGGAAGACATCAACATATCAAGACATGTGGGTCAAGCTGGGAGGGAAGCAACTCTTTTCCCACACCATTGCTGACTGTGTCACAGACATTTGCTAGGCTAGGAAAGTTTTCAACACACAGGAAAGTGAGAGGAAGAGCAAAGGTTTCAGTTTTCCAAACTTTGACCAGCTTGGTTTTACCTATTTCATATTTTATGGAATGATCTGAATTTCATGTCTAGCTTTCCTATGGATGCTACAGCTCATGACAGTTTTTTCTCTGCTAGAAACTGTTTGACTAAAATACTGTTTATGAAGTTCTGTTGGATACAATATGCCAAGAAGATAGACAGCTCTGCTTTAAGCCTGGAACCTGCACTTATGAATACTTGATAACTGCAGGAATTTAGTGTAAAAGTAAAAGATCTAGATACAGGAGAACCCATGAAGACGAAAGTGCACCAATTTTAACTTATACCAAATCAATGTAACAATAACATTTGCAAATGAAATACAAACTTTAAAAGATTTCTTGTACAGCACCATGATGGGTACTCCATTCTGTTCTCAGTTTCTACTTGTGCTCGGATTAAGGGAAATGTTTTTACTACGACAATTTGATAATGGGTCATTGGGGCATCACTGTTTTTCATAGTGAACTCCCCTCTCATATAAAACTAGAGGTAAATAACACTGATTTACAGTTGATCCTTTGTCTTTCAAGTTTTATTTTAAACATGTAACATTTTCAGTGTCTTTACATTGTGTGCCATGTGATTGTTTTTAGATTTAATTTTGAAGTAGCACACAAAGTCTCACATATTTCTTTGACGTTACTTATTTCAAAACTATTTAAATAAGAAAATTTCCCTTTAGACATAGTGACAAAAATGCAGAAACATAATGAGAAACTATAAAAAACAACTTACTCACAAATCAGTAATGAGGAATGCACCTGGTTCATATAGATTAACCATGAGGAAAACGGTATTGGCTACGACCTAGGTCTTGGGGAGTGGGAAATCACACTGCAGAGGGCTCATTGTATATTCTTCATCCATTTCCTCTATCAAGAAGCAGCCATGGCAATCATGTAGAATTTCAGTGGTTACAAAGTTGATATTTAGAAACCCTCATTTTCAACCCTCTGTTTATATGTTATAAAACTACCCCAGCTCTCTGACTAAACTCAGGGCTTGAGTTGTTGGATTCTTTCAGGTTGGTAAGTTAGTAAAAGCAATGTATATTCAGTAGGAGATAAATGACCAAAGGTTGTATTTTTGGCCAAATAAGTGGAAATATAGTTGAAAGACACCTTGTACATTTTTTAATTATAAGAATATAATTGTCTCTATGCTTCATGTAGCTTCGAAGAAAAAGGAGAAGAGTAAAAGCGGGAAATGGAAACAGTTGATGCTTTGGACTAAGGTATTTCCTTTACTTGTTTTATGGTGCCATCTGTGGAGTAGAAGTTCATAGTAATGGAAATTACACTTTGATTTAAGTGTCTGAAGAGTGCTTCAAAAGCATAAAGTAAAATTGTAAAACAAACAAAGAAAAACCAACCCATTTTCAAGGGAAAATGTGTTTACGGACATGTCTACAATAATGAAAAATTTCATGCATGACCTAAGGCTAAACAAGTCAACATGATTTTCTGAAATTCAGGAAAGCTGCCCTGGAGCTGCAGCTCTCAGGTGGACATCTCAGAAGAAGCAGCAAACCATCCCATGCTCATACAATCCTGTGTCACTCAATGAATACAGTGAAAGGAATGCATATATGGGTCATGTATCTCATAGTCCTCCCTTGCTGCTACAGATGATGTAGGACAGACAAGAACACCTTCTCAAATATTTTTCAGCTTCCTTGGGCAGGTGTTGAAAGTGGGAATAATTTTAAGAGTAGATGCACCTTTCTAAGACTAAATATGACTCAGAGCACATCAAATCATAGAGTGGGCTTTTCTATTCTATCCTTTCTAAGCTAGAGAATAGTTTATACTTGATACAATTCTCCCACTCATAACTTCAGGAGCGTTCAGTGACCTGATGCACACCTAATACAATCATAGTTCAACACAGCTTCTTACAGGAACATAAGAACAGCTTGTTTGTGCAGGAAAAAGCAACAGAAGACTGGAGAAATGAGGCCATAAAGGAATGCAACAGACGGAAACTGACATCAGGATTTATTAGTTAGTGGATAGCAAATGAACATGCATGGACAAAATCTCTACTAAGAAATAAACTGGGGTTGGGGAAGGGCAATGGTACAAAGGAAGTGAGCACACCCTGCTCTTCCAGCAGCCTTGCACTTAGATCCCAGTGCTCATACTGAGTGGCTCACAACCACCTGTGACTTCAGTGACAGAGGTCCTGATTCCCTCTTTGGTCTTCTGGAAACTTCATTTATGTGACACCTCCCTACACACAAACATATATACATAATTTTAATGAACATAAAGAAATATCAAAAAGAAGTAGGGTATGGGGTAAAATCCTATTACAACTATGAAATAAAATACGTAAGTTCTACATAATTAAGCAAGTATGAATCCCTTGTTACAGATGCAATATGAGATGATTGCATTATTTTATCTTGAAAGGAAATTTTGATTAACCAGGAATGTGATCCTAGTGAACCTAACAAAACTGAGGAGTTTAAACACTCCAGCTATGTATTAAAAATAATTTGATACAGCACTATTATTCATTGCATGAAAATGAGTATTTAACTTTGGATTATCACATAGGTTTGTGCTCTTATCATTTCACTATGATCTACTCACCTCTGACATCTTACCTTCAAAAGATCTTACCATTCTCTGTCAAGAGACAGTCATTTCACAGCAGAAGTTTCCAGAAAGTCCTACAAGGTTTTACCCTGAGGATTCAAAAGGCTACTTTTGTAACCCACTCTTCCTTTCCCACATGACTTGAGTGATGGTATTCTGTGGCCATTAGGGAATGCCAGCAGATGTTTATGACAGAGCTCTTTATCTCAGACAGGGCTATTGCTAGGATGCTGTATAAAATACATGCAAATCACCATTTTCTAACAGTCACCATGTATAGCATTGTCTAGCTTTTAAGAAGCCACTGAATGCATAACAGAGATCGGGAGGCAGAGGCAGGCGGATCTCTGTCCGTTTGAGGCAAGCCTGGGCTACAGAGTGAGTTCCAGGAAAGGCACAATGCTACAGAGAGAAACCCTGTCTCTCTGTCTCGAACAAACAAAATAAATAAATAAATAAATAAATAAATAAATAAATAAATAAATAAATAAATAAACAAACAAATAAATAAACAGATATATATTCAAGTGAAATGGCAGCTTTGCCACCATAAAAGTGTAAATTTAGTAGAGCATGAAAAGTGTACTCACATCTCTGCTGTTTTAAACACAAGATTTCACTTGGATTTCTCTATTACATTCACTAGATGGCACCATGAAGGTACTTCTAAGTCCATAACTTCTCTAAGATAGCTTGCGGAATTTAAAAATAGTTTTAAATTTCAATGTACTTCAAAAATGCATAACACCCAACTTATCTCCTGAACATGGACTTTAGAAATGTCACTGAAGTAACAAAGATGTCCCAAGTTCGCTTTCAGGACCGCAAATCCAGAAGCTGAGGACAGTACTTTTTGTTTGGTCACTTTTTTTCTTGTACTTTAGAAGATCTCCTTTTAAGGAATTTTAAATAAACTGTCATGGGTTAAGCCATGTGTATACATCATCTTCTCCAATTAACAACACCTCCAGAGACAATAGATTCGAAATAGCCTCGCTGACAAGGCGTTTTCTTTCCTAATGGGGTGAGGTAGCACTGTGTTTGTTGAGTGAGAATAGAGACATATAGGGAATCAGAAATGGCAAACAAAAAATCCTCCTGAAAACACTGGAAATACTTTAAGTTTTTGCTCAGTTATTTTCTATCTAATTATCTTCTATTTAATTTTTATAACAGAGTCTAATTTCTATATACTTCAAATTTGGTCCACATATCTTGTAAAAATTTTACACTACCTGAGTTCTGACCTTCATTCTCTGGCATTAAAGTGCCTAGAGCAAAATCTTTAAAGTCTTTTATGATGGGTAGAATATACATATATTATACGAAAATCAACTATAATTCAATTTCAAATTGTGTACATGTATATGTTCATGTGTGTGCATATGTGTGTCTGTGTTATGTACAAGAATGTGTGCTTACCCATGTGAGCCATGTAATGTGAGAGGTTGGAGTCAGGTGTTGTTTTCTGTAGCTGGAGAGCTTCTCTCCAGGTCCCATCAAACCCCGCAGTTCCACAACTCACGTATAAAATAATCACTCAGACGCTCATATTACTTATAAACTGTATGGCTGTGGCAGGCTTCTTGCTAACTGTTCTTATATCTTAAACTAACCCATTTCTATAAATCTATACCTTGCCACATGGCTCGTGGCTTACCGGCATCTTTACATGCTGCTTGTCCTCGCTGTGACTGGCAGTGTCTCCTGCTCCACCTTCCTGTTCCCTCAATTCTCCTCTCTGTTAGTCCTGCCTATACTTCCTGTCTGGCTACCGGCCAATCAGTGCTTTATTTATTAACATATTTGTCATACAGAACATCCCACAGCAGTTTTCACTTATTTTTTAAGGCATGGTCACTCACTGGGCCTTGAACCTCTCACTTAGACTATTTTGGCTGGTAGATCAGCAGAATTCTCTGTCTCATGGCCGAGTTGCAGGATTATAGGCACTCACTTCCACAGCAACATTTTACTTGTGCATTGGGGATCTGAATTTAGGTTCTATTTTAACCCCCATAGCTATTTTCATGGCAGCTTTTCATTTGTTTTTGTGTTTTTGCCAAAGGAAGAGATCAAAGTGAATGTTATGGGGAATGAACCTAGGAATGCTAAACCTGAGGACAGAGTAAGCAAATCTTTTTGAGCAACATGATGAAGTAGAGTTAGGAGCAGAGTGCAATTGGAATACTGAGGATGGTATCACAGAAGGAAAATGCAGTCGTTAAATGCTTTAGAGAGAACCTGAGTTTTGTTAGGACAGTCTCCTGTGTTCCTTCCAAACCAGACCTTCCAGGAACTCTTCTCCATGTTTTTATTCCCCCTGTTTGACAGGTGCATGTAGTGTATCTGAAAAGTGGAAAAACTCAAGAGTAGGGAAGTGTGGTTGTCAAACTGAGGAAGGTCACCTATAGAACCAATATGCAGTGAGCAAAATATTATTACATTCTTTTATTATGCTGTACAAATTCTTAAGCTTATTTGCTGAATCAGCTTGCTTCTCCCTAATGAAACTGCTTAATGTTTATATTCTTTATAGAGAATAGCATGTTTGTTTTCCTCCTATTTTAGATACTGCATTATTTAACCAAGTCATTCCTACTTTGAAATAATGAGCCAGGGCAGAACAAATGTCCATAAATTTTGTTATTACCAAAGTCCAAGTCCAACTCTGACACCTTGATGCTTAACATCTCCTTCAAAACAATTATGAATTCCTAATTATTCTATCCATTGTTAATTCACCATGTTAGAATATTTATTGAGGTTGTATAAACTATGGTTTGCATTCCTTTCTTGTGTTTGCTTTCTGAATGTTGTCAGTGTGGGGATTCTACTTGCTGGTGAACCTAACTTTTTTTACTTCCGTCCATGAATACCACCAACTATAAATGTTTATCTTCATCAAATTATTTTGGATGTCTCATATGTGCCAAAGGGGAACAATTTATAGCTACATCCTATTACTAGTTTAGTGAAATTTAATGTGGATATTTTATTTGATTTCCAACTACTGCAATGATTTTATTGGAATGTATAACTTATATAATCAAATGCTAAGGGAATTTGTAGTGTTCCATCTACAGATTAATACCATCTTTAATCCCCTTGATTTACTCTTTGTCTTTATTGGTAAAGATGTGTCTGTTTACCAAAACGAGTGATGGTCTTTGTTATTTGTGGAGTTGTAGTCACACTGATCACCACATATATCCCACTCACATTAAACCCTGAGTTCTGCTTTATAAGCACAGATTTGTGACAAATTAAAATAGATGGAGTTTCTCAAGGCAATATTGTTCATTAAGATTTCCTTTACTGTGATTTTCAGTTGGTCTCTTTGCTAATATGTAGGCAAAATATGAGACCTGGTATGTTCTCCTTAGGCAAGATTAGTGTAAACACTTCTGCACTGCATATAAAGGACTCAGTTCAGATGCCTCACTAAGTGGATGTTCATCCTGTTATTTATTTCAAAATATCCACTGGAATTTGTGTTTTGGACCACTGGGAAAGCAAACAAATATTGAATGAGATCTTTTAGACAAGAGCATGGGATACCCTGCTTCATATTCTGAGTAGAAGCAAATTCCAAATTATAACTTTAAAGCATATAGTGTCATCTATCCCCAATGTTTTCTTGTGTCCAAACACCATGCTTTCTTCCCCAGATTTGAACGTATTTCTCTCCCAGAGGATTTGTAGGTAACAATACAGGGGGCATATGTGAAAATGAGTTTTAAACAACCCGTGGATGAAATTTTCAGCATCTTCTCTTTTATTCAAAGCATTCTGTTTGATACTTAACAATGGCATATAGATTAACGTATAATACACATTGACTATATTGAAAAATAGATTCTATGAAACTGAACAAATAAAATAGTAGAAACATTAATATTAACATGGAGAGACAGTTGTGTAGCTTGGTCTGTTTGAGGGGCTACTGGCAGTGTGATCAGGATCTATCCCTGGTGCATGAGCTGGCTTTCTGGAGCCCATCACCTATGGTCTGATTCCCTGCTCACCCTTGATGCAGGAGGGAGGAGCTTAGTCCTACCTCAGCTAAATGTATCAGACTTTGCTGACTCCCCAAGGGAGGCCTTATCCTTTTGGAAGAGAGGATGGGGGTGTTCAGGGGAGAGGTCTGAGGGGGCATGGGAGGAGGGATGAGAGGGGAATCTGTGGTTGGTATGTAAAATGAATTTAAAAATTAAAAAAAAAAGCCTAGTACATTCAGTTGAGGCAGGTCCAAGCCCTTTCCCCCTGCATCAAGGCTGAGCAAGGCATCCCACCATACGTAATAGGCTCCAAAAAGCCAGCTCATGCACCAAGGATAGATCCTGATCCTACTGTCAGGGAACCATTTAAACAGACCAGACTACACAACCTTCTCACTTAGGCAGAGGGCCTAGCCCAGTCCCATGTAGGCTCCAGAGCTGTTGGTCTGAAGTTCATGAGTTCCCACTAACTTGGTTCAGTTGTCTCTGTAGGTTTCCCCATCATGATCTTGATGCCCTTTGCTCATAGAATCCCTCTTGCCTCTTTTCAGCTGGACTCCTGGAGCTTGGCCTGGTGCTTTTCAGAGGAGGGGATGGAGGGTGGGTTGTGGGAGAAAGGCTGGGTGAGGAACGGGAGGAGGAAGGAGAGGGGGATCTGTGGTTGGTATGTAAAATGAATGAAACTGTCTTAATAAAAAATAAAAATAAAATGAAACAATAATCACATTAAAAAGAATAAAATAAAAATAAATAAAATAGAAAAATATTAACATTCATATTACATTACTTTTATTTTAAACATATTTGAGTGTTCATATATATGTACCTATATGCATATATTTATATGAATGATAGTCACTATGGGAGTTTTTATGCTATTGAGGAAAATGGATGAAAGGGAAAGAAGGAAATGAATTTATCAGTGCCTTATTATGTAATGATGACATCACCTGTATATATGTCATCCCAATTTACCTTTATGTGACTCCTTCCTACAGGCTTTTTAAGATCTCTCTCTGTCCCTCTCTCTCTCTCTGTCTCTCTCTGTCTCTCTCTGTCTCTCTCTGTCTCTCTCTCTCTCTCTCTCTCTCTCTCTCTCTCTCTGTGTGTGTGTGTGTGTGTGTAGGGTGTGGGGGGATTTATATGGTTGTATGTCTCTGTAAAACTTTTACTGGCAATAAAACTAAATGTTTAATTCCTGGGTAACAATATACACTCATTTATAAGGGACTGGATAATGTCAACCTTAGAGGATGCCACCATGAAGAGAGAGGATTTGGTTTTCCTTAAATTCACCAATTTTAAAATGTTTATAGAATTTATTCTGCTCCCAACAGACTATTCTTATGGAGATAGAAATATATGATAGAAATTCATTCCAACATAGGCTTACCAATACATGAGTCCCAGAAAGTAATGACACCCCTTTCCTCTATTTCATTATCAAAATTCTACAGGCATCTCTTTCATTAGAAACACAGAAGTCTTTCATCCTTTGAACTTAGGCCTGCAAGGAGGATATTCATTCCAGCAATAGTCTTGCAATCTTCCTTCCCCCAAGTGAAAAAATGAAAATTTTGGATAAACTCGTTTTATTGTATCTCTTCATTGTCATTACCATCATGTGATTTAAACCTTATAATTAGGAAACGTGATACTACAATTTATAGTAGACCTGTTTCCTTTCTCTTATTAACCTTTCTTGGTCTTCAATTTTATAAAAGGCACCTGTGCTATCAAAAGAGTTTCTATTACTGAAATTTGCTTTACAAATCATTATGTGTTAGGCCAAGTGTAATACAAGCTATAATTGCTTCTGGAAGTTCTTTGAATGGTTTAGATTCAAGTTGTACTTGACCTAAACTGTTTCTGGCAATATATTTTATTGTCTTCTTTAAGCCCAAACACACATATGCACATGCATATGCACACACACACACACACACACACACACACACACACACA
>CABHPQ010145582.1:0-36840 GCA_902168405.1 Peromyscus aztecus
TTTCTTTCTTTCTTTCTTTCTTTCTTTCTTTCTTTCTTTCTTTCTTTCTTTCTTTCTTTCTTTCTTTCTCTCTCTCTCTCTCTCTCTCTCTCTCTCTCTCTCTCTCTCTTTCTTTCTTTCTTTCTTTCTTTCCTTTCTTTCGTTTTTCGAGACAGAGTTTCTCTGTGTAGTTTTGATGCCTATCCAGGATCTCGCTCTGTAGATCAGGCTGGCCTCCAACTCAGAGATCCTCCTGACTCTGCCTCCTAAGTGCTGGGATTAAAGGCCTGTCACCACCACCCAGCTCTTTCTCTCTCTGAGTGTTTTTGCTTTAAAGGGTTCATAGGCACTGAGAGCAACCAAAGCTGGCATAGCCCTTCTTTAAATGATTTCCTTGGAATTGAAAAATATTTTTTTCTGAATAGTTTTCTTTTGATAAATAAGAAGGTCTTAATGATTTCACCAGTCTTAATCCTTTATTTTGATAAAATAGTATCAAACAGATGAACTTTATGACTGTGTGTAATTTTTTTTTATTCCTTACTACTTAAATAATTTCTGAAAAGCTTTCTTGTTATAAGTGGAAAACCTTAGTTTTAGCATTCCTCACCTTTGAAAGGAAAAAATTGGCCACTATTTTAATAAATAGGAAATTCTGAGTTTCACCCATTCATGATATAGCTGGTAAGGTAGGAAAAATAATCATGTTGGAATCAGCTACTTAATCTTTCTGGGTTGCTAATTGTTCGTTTGTGTTGTGAAAATAGCCATAAATACATTAGCTGGGTTTTGGGAGGAATCAGTGTACAACATGCAGCATACACTGTTTGGTATATTCTGAGTACTGCATGGATGCTAGTTTATTGCAAAATGAAACTAAGCTAATTGAGAGCTGGGTGATAGAAGTGGTGGTGGAGTTGGAATTAAGAATTATACTGTTGTTTTTCTTCTTAAGTTGGGATGATTTGTTTGTTGTTTTTGAATGAGTTTTCCTGAATTAAATGCACTTTCAGTAGGGGAAAAGAAAAGTATGGTATAGACCATGTACAGAGTAGGGTGAGAAAATGGCGATTGGGGAAGAGAAAAATTAGTGTGGGCCATTTGGAGAGGAATGAATAAAGGGAAATGTACATGTGACTGAACTCACTTTTTTCCTTAAGTTATCTGTTTTCAGAGCAGTAGAATTTTTCATCAGAGATAAATACGAAAAGAAGAAATACTATGATAAAAATGCTATAGCTATTACAAATGTAAGTAAAACCTTCATCTTTTACCAATTGATATTTGTTAAGTAGATTTCATATGTTTAACATACAGCTCATTTTGTTTATTGTAAAACATTAGTTGCATATGCTTGCCTATTTAAATATTGGGATTTTTTTAGTTACATAATGTTCAGAACTTGTAAAGTAGAGTGGGTTCAGCTTATTTGACCTTTCATTGAAGCACTTAATTCAGTAATTAAAAAGAAGACAAAGCCACCAGTTGAAGAAAAAAAGAGGAGGACATAAAAATTACTTTGCAAATTCTAGAAATGAATGCTAAAGAAAACTTGTAGTCTGGTTTCCCGCTAGAATTTTGTTGGGTCTGTTGAAACATGAAGAGTATCCCAAGAGTATATTAATGCTGGGCACTCCCTCTGATTATTAACAAGCATATTTAGTTGTTACTTTACTGTCACAATAAAATATATTAATCAACTGCTTCTATCTAGTTTTTATTTCAGATTAAAATTTTCCTTCTCAGTTAATTATGTAAGGCTAGTTGCCTTTATAGTTGAAATCAATTTTTGGCCTTTGATTTCTTATTTAATAAGTAAGCATTAAAGTGGTTAATCTTGTGAAGTCATTTATCAGGCAGTTCTGAGACAGGAGTTTCCATCTCATTTTGCATGTAAACCAGCTTTTTCCTTCGGTTCTGTTCAGTTACTTCTCTTTTGCTATGGGGAAGCACCCTGACCAAGGCAACTTATAGAAGGAACGGTTTATTTGGGGTTTAATTTACTACTCAGTTCCAGCGGCATTAAAGTCCATCACCACACTAGAAGTGTGGCAGCACGCAGGCAGGGCAGCCGCAGTGGAGGCTGAGAGCTGAGGCTTACATTGCATACTCCAAAAGGAAGCAAAGAAAGCAAACTGGAAATGACACAAATCTTTAAGATCTCATGACCACACCTCCGAAGCCTCCCCAAGCAGCCACCAACAGGGAACCAGGTATTAAAATGCCTGAAATTATGGAACTGAGAGAGCCCTTGTAGTCCTTCGAACTACACCTTCAGTGGGCGGAATAGACCAAAGCTGTTGAAGGATAAATAAAAATTAGTATTGGGAATGGTACTTATAATGTGCTTGAATTTAAGACTCCATTAACCCGTAAGTGAACTAATTATATACATAATGAATTTTCATATAAAATATTAAATTATTTAGAATATTTTATAAAACATACTGCTTTATATTAAACCCTGAACGTGAAATTCTAAACCTTTTTACTTGAATTTGTATTTTTTATTCTCAGCAAGTTGCAAGTTAGGATTATGTATTAATTTGTAAGAGGGTTTTTTGTTTGTTTGTTTTTATTTTTTTATTTATTTATTTTTTCGTAACAGGGTTTCTTTGGGTAGTTTTGCAGCCTGTCCTAGAACTTACTCTATAAGTGATCTTATGTTTTAACCCCATTTCACATGAAAATTTCAATAAATATCTCCAGGAACAACCAGCTTTAAGTTGGGCTCTAAGGTACAGTTTGACCAGATTCTCTCTCTCTTTTTTAGACAAGGTCTCCTTAGGTAGCTCTGTCTGGACTGGAATTCACAAAAGTCCAGCTGCCTTAGGTGCTGAGTGCTGGGTATGCCACCACTCCTGGCTGGCTTGACGTTTTCTTAATGGAAAATCTACCTTTGCATGTGCTGTGCATTGTCTTGTATGGGAGGCTTGCTTTAATGTTAATTAAATGTTTCATTTACGTAGTTATAGCAGAAACACTGTGCAAGGGCAAACAAGCGTCCCAAGTGATTCAAGAACACAGTCATGGTTAACCAGCAGGTTGAAGGAGTTCTTTTGACACTGTAACAGCCCATCTAGCAACTCTAAATCCCCATAGGCACCACCAGTAAGACAGGGAAACAGAGATGCCAGCTTTGTGGCTCCAAAGATCTGGCATGCGTTTTATAAATACTCAGTTACGTTTTTTTTGTGGTAAAGAGAGCAGCGGTAAGACAAGGCTTCTGTTGAAGTGATCATCCATGCATGTAGAAATTGGATAGGAAGATGTGTGTAAAGCTTTCAGGTGAATTTCATTTTGTGTGTAAATAGCCGCCGTATGTATATATGACTGTGTCAGTGCATTGGGGTAGCCCAGCAAGTGCAGCCCTGGGACTTGGGTTTGCATGCCCATCCTCATGGAGGACATGCATAAATTACTTTGTAGTAACTCTGTGACTACCCAGCTATTCCATCAACCCAGTCTTTTTCTCAGTCTTTGTTTCTGCTTTCTTAAACAGCAAGTTAAAAATTTAATTAACTTTCACTATTTCCTCTGCTTTATTTTCCATCTTAAAGTTATTATCAGCAAAAACCAAATTTGTACTCTTCTACTTTACATAACTTTTCTTGCTTCAGTGTACTTGAGTTTCAGTAGTAACCTTGACTGAAAATGAATTATCAGAGAAAATTATACTTCAGATAGTTTTGCTATGATCTTATCTAAATATAGTTTAAATTTTATACACTATTAGAATCTATTTTTTATATATACATATATATTCTTTACTGTGATTTTTAAATATTTCACATAGACATTGTTTTTAAAACACACTTATTCTTGATGGCACTATTTTACTTTGTTAAAAGCTTTAAACTACTTTTATCAGAAGTACGTGACTGTTGGTTTCTTTCTGGTGTTTGTCAGTTTTGATTACCACCTTCTCTTCTTTTTTCCCTCCTAACTTCGTGTCTGCGCATCTAGATTTCCTCCTCTGATGCCCCTCTTCAGCCTCTGGTAGCCTCTCCTTCTCTGCAAGCTGCTGTCGATAAAAACAAATTAGAGGTATAGTAATGTTTTCCACATGTGCATTTGTAGTGTTCATTGATAGGTGGGTTCTCACAAGGTTGTGATTTAGGAAGACCGGTAGAAATCATGTTTTGAATGATATACAGAATGAAAAAATGTCGAACATTTTAACTTACTAAATTTTGTCCTATGCTGTTGGCATGAGTAAAGAATTTCATTATATATTGAATTTCAGAGTGACTGATTTTTGGGGCTATTACTATATGTACCCATTAAGCAATTTTTGTTGTTATATTTATTATTATCTCGTAGGAACTAGCTTTAAGCTAGATGAAATTTAAAGATACATTGTTATTGAATTCTCTGATCTCTAGATCTTTGGTCAAAAATCTTTTCTGACTGTGATGCTGTTATTATAAGCACTTGAAAACTGATGTCAAATTTCTTTTTTTTTTTTGAAGTAATATCAACTGTCATAGAAAAAATATGTATTTTATGGGATTGCGAATTTAGACCTGCCAGTGATGATTTTTAGAGTATATTCTGAGTGGAGGTAGTAAGATAAGTATTCTTTTTGTTTGTTTGTTTGTTTGTTTTCGAGACGAGGTTTCTCTGTGTAGCTTTGGAGCCTGTCCTGGAACTCGTTCTATAGACCAGGCTGGCCTTGAACTCACAGAGATCCGTCTGCCTCTGCCTCCTGAGTGCTGGGATTAAAGGTGTGCACCACCAACCGCCCAGCAAGATAAGTATTATTATGTCTTGTATTATGTATTCTTCAAGTCTTGTGTGCACATATTTGAGAGTTTTAATTTTCTTTGATTCTACATTTTCTTGTGTCTATTTCTTGATAACTGGCATGCTAGACTTGTGGGACACAAAGACAAATAAGATACACCTGTGCCCTTGTGGACTTTGTGGTCTAAAGGGGGGAAATAGCTAACTATGCAGTTGTTTATAATGCGGTCTATTTATGCTGTGACTGAGATAGCTTTTCTACTACTAATATAGATAGTTTTATACTCTGGAATAGGCATTAGCTATAAGGATCCGGAGGTATTCCAGGTAGAGAAAGCAGCTTGTGAAAACAGTATGGTTGGAGTGCTGTGTTTAAGGACTGACAGGTTGAGTGGTGGGAGGAAATAGGAAAGAGAGGGGGAGAAGTGGGGGGGAGGCCTTAAGAATCCACTGAAGGAGATTGGGCTTTCTTCTGAAGGCTGTGTTACTTTAGTGATGAGTTTTAAGGGAAAGGGGCAAAGGATCAGATTTTCATTTTTTAAGATTGTTCTTCTGGCTCCTGGGGAAGTGAATTTTGTGGTTATGCGTGGAGAAAAAGGCATAAGAACCAGGCTTAATCCAGGAATAAAATGACAGAGACATCTGCTAATGTGGGACGGAGAAAAGAAGAGTGTAGTTTTGAGAGATCGTAAGGTAGACTCTCTGGTGTTTAATAACTGGTGAGCTGTGGGGGTGCTTTGGAAGCCTTTTCCTTCCATTTCCGACTTCATCACCTCCATGTAGATAAGGATCTGATTTGAAGAGAAACATGGAAAAGGAGATGAGTTCAAAGTTGTACATGTTATGTATGAGGCTACAGATGCCTAGTAGATATTTGGGCATGGAGATTTACAGCTCAGAGATACAGAGGTAGGAGAGGTGGACTCAGATCTGAATAGTGTGCTGAACCACCAGAGAAAGCCACTTCCATGAGACTAGCTGAGAGTTTTCAGCACTAGGAAGTTCCTGAGACTGAGGTAATTGTAGAGCATGAAGTGCAGGGTTAAAAGTGAACAGGCTCTGGTGATTCAGTGTTCAATTTAAGTTCTGGAGGGCCTCTGTTCTTTTCTCTGTTTTCCCTCCTTTTTTCCACCTTCCTTTCCCTTTTTTGACACGGGGTTTCAGTGTAGTTCCCAGTGACCTTGAACTCCCGATCCTCCTCTGGAGTTTTGGGATTACAGGTGTGTGACAGCATGCTTGACTTTTGTCTGTGGGTAAGAGTCACCTCTGGGTCAGACTCTGGGATCCTAGTTCAGAGCCCATGCTGTTAATGTTTCTTCCAGTCCTGGGTCATTGTCCTCTAACTGGAATCAGCTGTATTTCATTGGCTGAAATTCTCACAGTAAAGGGAGTCAAGTCATACTGCTTTCCCCTATTAGATGTAACTAAGTACATTTATTTTGGGTGATTTCATATGTGCCCACCAATCATAGTGATTGAATTATGAGCCTTTTTCATTAGTGATGTTTTCCCTGAAAAGTAACTGTGTTTCTGTAGGCTGCTGTATCAAAATACCATGTGTTGTGTAGCTTATGAAAAACAGTAATCTATTTCTCACAGTTCTGGAGGCTGTAAAGTTCAAGACCAAGGCCCTGTGCCTTGTGTGGGCCCACTTGCTTATTCATAGGATGACACCTTGCTGTGATCTCACTTGGTGGAAATGGGTAAGACTCACTCCGGGGCCTGTTTTACAGGAACACTAATCTCAGTCATAGGGGTTCCACTCTTGTGACTTCATCACCTCCCAAAGGCCCTCAACTCTTAATACTGGCTCTCAGTGTTGGGGTTTTAGTCTCAACACATGGATTTGGAAGTGGCCACAATCATTCCAACATAGCAGTAACTAACAGCTCTAAGAAGTTAAGGAGCGACTTACTTAGCTTATTAACATGGGTCAGCTTTTCTCACTAAACCTTACTAATTATATCTAGAAGATAGTTTATAATTTATAAAAGATTTTTGCTCATTTTATTTTTCTTAAAAAGTAGGGATAATTACTCACTTCATAAAGTTGTTGTGAGGATGAAATGAGTTTGGAACAGTGTCTACTTATCATGTAAAGGTTCAGTAAATATCCGCTGTAACCTAAGGAATAATAACAGGTAAAGCTCTGCTATACTTCAGTGAGCAGTGAGACTTGAATGCTTGGGGTCTGTGGTCCATCAGCACAAAGGGATACCGAGTAGTTGTTGGATTTTGAGTATTACTTTCCTAGGTTTTTGTTTTTTCATTTGCAAGAAAATAGTCATGGCTGTAGTTGCTTTGGACAGTTTTTGCAAAGATTAAATTAGACACTAAGGAAGTGTATTTTAGAAGTGAAGGTTTGGTTTGGGTCATGGTTGAGTCAGATATAGATGATGCTTCTAGTTAACCCCCAAGAGCTTAAATTTTACTTCTAATCTGAAGTTCCAAGTAGTTGGGCAGATATAAAAGTATTCTGAGAAATAACCTACTTCCTAGATGGTCTTCTGTTTGTTCTAGACCATTTTGATATATGCTCATTTGGTAATTAAAATCAATTGCTCTTTTTGCTTTTGCACTATAGGTATTCAGAAAATACAACTTTATGTTACATTTACTTTGTTCTTGAAAAGCATGATGGAAACAAATGGTTTGAGAGAATTGTTGTCCTAAGAAGCCTTAAATATAATTTTTCTATCTAGATTGTTCTAATTTGCTTTTCCATTGCTATGATAAATAACCATGACCAAGAGCAACCTAGGGAGGAAAGGAAAGGGTTGATTTTAGTTTACACTTCTGGGTCACAGTTTACTATTGAGGGAAATTGGAGCAGGAACTGAAGTAGGAACTCCAAGCAGAACCCCTGGAGGATGCTGCTTGCTTTCTAGGTTGCTCACTATCTGTGCTTTCTCCTGTAACCTGGCCCACCTGTAGGGATGGTACCCTCACAGTGGGCTAAGCCCTCCCACATCAGTCAAGACAATCGCTCATAGACATGGCCACAGACCAGATGGTCAAGGCAGTTCTTCAGTTGAAGTTCCCTCTTTGCAACTAACTGTAGGCTGTTTCTAGTTGACAATAAATACTAATACACAGATTCTAGAAATTTAGCCATCTATTCTCATTTTGCTACACATAAACTATTTGTTGGTGTCTGTATACAAATATACTCACCAACTTACTATCACTCTCACTGTTTGCCAGTAAAAGGAAATGTTAACAGGAGAAGTGCTTTAGAATTTTGCTGCTATTCTTAAGCTTATAATTGAAGGCACTGCTATTTATGCCATAAAGATATTTGATTTTTTTTTTTTAATTTGGGACCAATGCTGAGTGTTTCTTTTTCCTCTTTTATACTTTGCTGCAAGTGCTGAAATTGAAAATAAATTTCTCATATTGGTGTCCTGCTTTATACTTTACAGTATTCTGAGGTTTTTAATATCTTTTAAAAATAAATGTAAATGTTGACTGTGAATATTTATATGCAATCACTGTGTGTATACGTATATGTGTCATCGATCACCATGTAAACTGAGTGTTAATTGTCACTTCAAAAGCTCCCATCTTACTCTCTTTTAATCACTTCTTTCTTTCTGTTTAGAGATAATTAGCATCCTGATTTTCTGCTTATCATCAATTTTGTGTTTTTGTGCATGTATGGGCTTTAAACTGTTTTATTTTTATAATTTTATACTTGTATTCATACCTTCAAACAATATATTTTTTGTCTTTTGAACTTTATATGAATGGATAAGTCCATTGAAGTTCTTAGTTCACACTATAACCTAGGAATTACCACTGTTCTCTTTACTGATTTATATGTGGCAGCTACAGATTTGGTCTTTAGGTATTTTGACTAAGTTTAATGTATTCATCCTTTTATCTTCCTGTCTCTCTCTCTCTCTCTCTAGCTCTCTTATCTCTCTCTCTCTCTCTTCCCCCTCCCCTTTTCCCTCCCTCCCCTCATCTCTTCCCTCCCTCCCTCTCCCCTCCCTCCCTTTCTTCTCTCCTTTTGTGACCTTTAAGATTTGTTGTTACCGTTTTTAATTCTCCTTGGAGTACAAGTGATGAACACCATAATACCATTATTATAATTTCCCCCAACTACTTACACCAGTCATTTGGCTCAGGCCCCATGTACTGTCCTTAGTCCTGTCCCCTCCCACCAGAGCTGAGGACCGAACCCAGGGCCTTGCACTTGCTAGGCAAGAGCTCTACCACTGAGCTAAATCCCCAACCCCTGTCCTTAGTATTTTTAATGAGAAAATCTTTATACTTGTTTTTAAAAACATAAAACTATGATAGTGGCCTGAAAATATTTTGTGGTTACTTTTGAAATTAAGATCATTTTAACTCTTGTGTTTTTTTGACATGGTGTTACTTTATCCATAATACAAAGAAAGTCAGTCCTGCTGGGAGTGTGGTGAACACCTTTAATCCCAGCACTTGAGAGGCAGAGGCAGGCAGATCTCTTGAGTAACAAGGAAGCCTGGTCTATAGGTTGAGTTCTAGTATATCCAGGGCTACATAGTAAGACACTGTCTCAAAAAGAAAACAGAAATCCACTTTTGAAGTTTTGAATAATCCTCTGTATTGTCATTAGCATGTAACCTCAATGAAAAAATGAAATTGCTTTTGACTTTCAGATTTCAGTAGCATGTGGTAATACAAGCACTTGATACTTCTGTCGTTCTCAAATGGTGATTTAACCTAAAAAAATGAACCAAAAGTTACTGTTTTAAAAAGTAAACTTATGAAAACTTTGGACTATGTTTTAGAAAGAAAAGGAAAAAAAAAAGGAAGAGAAAAAGAGAGAAAAGGAGCCAGAAAAGCCTGCCAAACCACTAACAACTGAAAAGGTAAAATTTCTTTTTAAAAAATGATCTAAGATTACCATGTTTTTATATGACTATATTAAAGACTTTCTGGATATTTATGAAATGCCAATTATTAGCTTTTCAATGAGTAATTTATGCAGTTAATCCTCTATACTGAGCATAACCTTCTGAACTCTCTTACATGATTTCTAGTCAGTTATAAATGTGGGTTTACATCATTTGAGATCCTCGTGAAACAGATATTCTCTGCATGACCCTGAGAATGGTGATTTTAGCTGCCATGTAGAGTGAGACTGGAGTAAGTTTACAAAATGAAGAGATCACACGTTCAGAGAGGATTCCATGCTTCATAACATATGAGCTAGATCTTGAAGCATGAGCAGTTTTAATGTGGAAGGAAAGATGCTAGACTAAAAAGGCAGCCTCAGGGTGGTCTTGGAAACCATAAATAAACTGTGAGTTTGGACAAATTTGTGTCTGTATATGAGGAGTAGTAAAAAGTAAGGCCAGAACGGTCGATTGAATTCACATCGTAGGTATTTATGTATTCTTCTGGTTGAGGAGTGGCTCTGGAATACACTTGATTTCTCTCTTTCCTTATCCCTCCCTTCTGTAGCTCAGGTCAACTCAAGGTCCTTTCTTAAGTTTTGAATTACATTTGAGTTGATGTGTTATGTGTGTGTGCTCTAGCAAGTGTATGTGTTTGCACCAGGGTGTGTGGAGGTCAGCAGAAAACTGACCTGCTTCCACCATGTGGGTTCTGGGGATCGAACTCAGGTCAACCGGACTTGGAAACAGACATCTTCAGCAGACATCTGCTGTGCCATCTCATTGGCTCCCAGGCCAGATGCTTAACTCCTCCCTCCTCAGCCTCTAAGTGCTGGGCTGGTAGATAGGTGGCACCTCACCTGGCTAATACTTGAGTTTCTAAAGGAGGTGGTGCCCTAATTTAGAGACATTCTTTTGCAAGATTGTTTTGGCAGTAGTATGTAAGAAAGGTGTGTTAGATAAGCTAGAGTTAAGGAGAACATCATGTTTGTAAAGGATTTGGGTGTAAATTAAGGTGCCTTGATTTTAAATGTGTTTTATCATGTATGTTTGGAAGCATGGAAAGAGAATAATTAATAAGGCAATGTCCTTGATTTTAGCTTTTGAAAATTTAAAAATCAACATTATTGAGGCATAAAGGACATGTGACAGTGTTTATTTATTTATAGGGCAGAATAGAAGTATATACTGGTTCTTTCTATTGTCATGAGCTCTCAAATAGTTATAGACTAGTCTTGATCTTTATATTACATCTAAGATTCCTGCTCCTCAGTGTAGCAATCAAGATTGTCCACCGTCTGACCTCTGCTTCCTAGCTTTCTCCTTTAATTCTTGACACCGTTTAGCTTTGTCCATGGCCACACACCTCTGCTTTCTGTATTCATTGAGTTGCTTTGCCAAGGTTGTCTTTCCTCTTCCCTACCTTTTGCCTTAGATAGCTTCCCTTCACTTTTCCCATATAACTCCTCTTCATGTTCCAATGAGATAGCATTTTCTTTTTTTTATTAAATTTTTTTATTTTTACATACCAACCACAGTTTCCCCTCCCCCTTCTCCCATCCCCTCCCCCTCACCTCCCTTCTACCCCCACCCCACTCTTCCTCCATCTCCATTCAGAAAGAATAAGGAGGTCTCCCTTGGGGAGTCAACAGAGTATGTCATATCCAGTTGAGGCAGGACTAAGCTCCTCTCCTTGTATCAAGACTGGGCAAGGCATCCCACCATAGGGAATAGGTTCCAAAAAGCCAGCTCATGAGCCAGGAAAAGGTACTGGAGCCACTGCTAGGGGCCCCACAAACAGACCAAGCTACACAACTGTCACCCACATGCAGAGGGTCTAGGTCGGTCCCATGCAGGATCCCTAGCTGTCGATCTAGAGTCCATGAGCTCCCATGAGCTCAGGTCAGCTGTCTATGTGGGTTTCCCATCATGATCTTGGACCTCCCCCATATAATCTCTACTTCCTCTCTTCGACTGTACTCCTGGATCTTGGCCCAGTGCTTGGCTGTGGATCTCTCCATCTGCTTCCATCAGTTACTGGATGATGGCTCTATGATGACAATTAGGATAGTCACCATTCTGATTACAGGAGAAGGCTAATTCAGACACCCACCCCACTATTGCTAGGAGTCTTAGCTGGGGTCATCCTTGTGGATTCCTGGGATTTTCCCTGGCACCAAGTTTCTCCCTAACCCCATAATGGCCGCCTCTATCAAGATTATCTCTTTCATTGCTGTGCCTTTCCATCTCTCCCCCAGCTCAACCATCCCAATTCCTCATGTTCCCATCCCCCACCACTTCCCCTCTAGACACCCTCCCCACCCCCAGTTTACCCAGGAGATCTAATCTATTTCCCCTTCCCCAGGGCGATCCATACATTCATCTTAGGGTCCGCCTTGTCACCTAGTTTCTCTGGGGCTGTGAATTGTAACCTGGTTATCCTTTGCTTTTCATCTGCTATTCACTTCTGAGTGAGTATATACTGTGGTTGTCTTTGTGGGTCTGGGTAACCTCACTCAGGATGTTTTTTTCTAGTTCCATCCATTTGCCTGCAAATTTCATGATGTCATTGTTTTTTTTACTGCTGAGTAATACTCCATTGTGTATATGTACATATTCTTTATCCATTCTTTGGTTGAGGGGCATCTAGGTTGTTTCCATGTTCTGGCTATGAACATAACCGAGGAAGTGTCCTTTTGGTCTGATTCAGCATCCTTTGGGTATATGCCCAAGAGTAGTATTGCTGGGTCTTGAAGTAGGTTGATTCCCAATTTTCTGAAAAACCACCATACCGATTTCTAAAGAGGCTGTATAAGTTTGCACTCCCACCAACAGTGGAGGAGTGTTCCCCTTACTCCACATCCTCACCACATAGGCTGTCATTAGCATTTTTGATCTTAGCCATTCTGACAGGTGTAAGGTGATGGTATCTCAGAGTTGTTGTGATTTGCATTTCCCTGATAGCTAAGGATGTTGAACAGTAAAGAAGTAAAGTACACTTCTTTAAGTGTATCTTGGCTGTTTGAGATTCTTGTGTTGAGAATTCTGTTTAAATCTGAACCCCATTTGTAAATTGGATTATTTGGTATTTTAATGTCTAGCTTCTTGAGTTCTTTATGTATTTTGGAGATCAGTCCTCTGTCAGATGTGGGGTTGGTGAAGATCTTTTCCCATTCTGTGGGCTGCTGTTTTGTCTTATTGACTGTGTCCTTTGTCTTATAGAAGCTTTTCAGTTTCAAGAGGTCCCATTCATTAATTGTTGCTCTCAGTGTCTGTGCTACTGGTGTCATATACAGGAAGTAGTCTCTTGTGCCAATGCATTATAGCCTACTTCCCACTTTTTCTTCTATCAGGTTCAGTGTAACTGGATTTATGTTGAGGTCTTTGATACACTTGGACTTGAGTTTTGTGCATGGCAATAAATATGGATCTATTTGCGTTCTTCTACATGTTGACATCCAGTATGACAATACCATTTATTGAAGATGCTTTCCTTTTTCCATTGTATATTTTTGGCTTCTTTGTCAAAAATCAGGTGTTTATAGGTGTGTGGATTAATGTCAGGGTCTTTGATTTGATTCCATTGATCCACGTGTTGGTTTTTATGTCAATACCAAGCTGTTTTTATTACTATAGTTCTATAGTAGAGCTTGAAGTCAGGGATGGTGATGTCTCCAGAGGTTGCTTTATTGTACAGGATTGTTTTGGCTATCCTGGGCTTTTTGTTTTTCCATATGAAGTTGAGTATTGTTCTTTCAAGGTCTGTGAAGTATTGTGTTGGGCTTTTGATATGGGGATTGCACTGAATCTGTACATTGCTTTTGGTAAGATGGACATTTTTACTGTGTTAATTCTATCTATCCAAGGGCATGGGAGATCTTTCCGTTTTCTGATATCTTTTTCACTTTCTTTCCTCAATGAGTTAAAGTTCTTGTTATACAGGACTTTCACTTGTTTGGTTAGATTTACCCCAAGATATTTTATGTTATTTATGGCTATTATAAATGGTGTTGTTTCTCTGATTTCTTTCTCAGCCCATTTATCATTTGTATATAGGAGGGCTACTGAGTTTTTTGAGTTAATTTTGTATTCTGCCACATCACTGAAGGTGTTTATCAGCTGTAGGAGTTCCCTGGTATAACTTTTGGGGTCACTTGTGTCTAATATCATCTGCAAATAGTGAAAGTTTATTTCTTCCTTTCCAATTTATATCCCCTTGATCCCCTTTTGTTGTCTTATTGCTCTAGTTAGAGCTTCAAGTACTATATTGAATAAATATGGAGAGAGTGGACAGCCTTGTCTTGTTCCTGATTTTAGTGAAATCGCTTTCAGTTTCTCTCCATTTAATTTGATGTTGGCTGTTGGCTTGGTGTATATTGCTTTTATTATGTTTAGGTATGTTCCTTGTATCCCTGATCACTCTAAGATCTTTATCATGAAGGGGTGTTGGATTTTGTTAAAAGCTTTTTCAGCATCTAATGAGATGATCATGTGTTTTTTTTCCTATTAGTTTGTTTATATGGTGGATTACATTGACAGATTTTTTTCATATGTTGAACCATCCTTGCATTTCTGGGATGAAGCCTACTTGATCATGGTGGATGATTTTTTTTATGCATTCTTAGATTCAGTTTGCCAGTATTTTATTATTTTTGCATCAATGTTCATGAGGGAGATTGGTCTGTAATTCTCTTTTTTTGTTGCATCTTTGTGTGGTTTGGGTATCAGGGTGACTGTAGCCTCATAAAAAGAGTTTGGCAATGTTCCTTCTGTTTCTATTGTGTGGAACAATTTGAGGAGTATTGGTAATAGTTCTATGAAATTCAAGTAGAATTCTGTGGTGGTACCTATCCAGAAAATTGTCCATTTCTTTAAATTTTCCAATTTTGTGGAGTACATGTTTTTGAAGTATGACCTGATGATTCTCTGGATTTCCTCATTGTCAGTTGTTATGTCTCCCTTTTTATTTCTGATTTTGCTAATTTGGATGCGCGCTCTCTCTCTCTCTCTGCCTTTTAGTTAGTCTGGATAAGGGCTTGTCTATCTTGTTGATTTTCTCAAAGAACCAACTCTTTGTTTCATTGATTCTTTGTATTGTTCTCTGTGTTTCTATTTTATTGATTTCAGCTCTCAATTTGATTATTTCCTGGCATCTAATCATCCTGGGTGACTTTGCTGCTTCTTGTTCTAGAGCTTTCAGGTGTGCTGTTAAGTCACTAGTGTGAGATTTCTCCAACTTCTTTATGTGGGCATTTAGTGCTATGAATTTTCCTCTTAGCACTGCTTTCATAGTGTCCCATTAGTTTGGGTGTGTTGTGCATTCATTATCATTGAATTCTAGGAAGTCTTTAATTTCTTTATTTCTTCCTTGACCCAGTGGTGATTCAGTTGAGCATTATTCAGTTTCCATGAGTTTGTAGGCTTTTTGTAATTTGTGTTGTTGTTGAATTCTAACTTAAACCATGGTGATCTGATAAGATATAGGGGGTTATTCCAACTTTTTTGTATCTGTTGAGATTTGCTTTGTGACCGAGTATATGGTCAATTTTAGAGAAGGTTTCCTGAGGTGTTGAGAAGACGGTATATTATTTTGTGTTTGGATGAAATGTTTTGTAGATATCTGTTAAGTCCATTTGAGTCATAACGTGTTAGTTTCCTTGTTTCTCTGTTAAATTTCTGTCTGGCAGACCTGTCCATTGTTAAGAACGGGGTGTTGCAGTCTCCCACTATTAATGTGTGGAGTTTGATGTGTGAATTAAGCTTTAGTAATGTTTCTTTTATGTATGTGGGTGCCCTTGTATTTGGGGCATAAATGTTCATAATTGAGACTTCATCTTGATAGATTTTTCCTGTGATGAATATTAAATGTCCTTTTCCGTCTCTTTTAATTAATTTTAGTTTGGAGTCTATTTTGTTAGATAAGAGGATAGCTACACCAGCTTGCTTCTTAGGTCCATTTGATTGGAAAATCTTTTCCCAACCCTTTACTCTGAGGTAATGTCTGTCTTTGAAGCTGAGGTATGTTTCTTGTATGCAGCAGAAGGATGGATCCTGTTTTCCTATCAATTCTGTTAGCCTGTGTCTTTTTATAGGTGAATTGAATCCATTGATATTAAGAGATATTAATGACCAGTGACTCTTAATTTCTATTTTTTTTTGTTTCGTTGTTGTTGTTGTTAGTGTGTGTGTGTTTCCCTTCTTTGTGATTTGCAGGTGTGAGATTATCTATTGCCTATGTTTTCATGCTTGCAGCTAGCTTCCTTGGGTTGGAGTTTTCCTTGTAGTACTTTCCGTAGGGGTAGATTTGTGGATAGATATTGTTAAATCTGGTTTTGTCCTGGAATATCTTGTTTTCTCTGTCCTATGGTGATTGAAAGTTTTGCTGAGTATAGTAGTCTAGACTGACATCCGTGGTTTCTTAGTGTCTGCAAAACATCTGTCCAGGACCTTCTGGCTTTCAGAGTCGAATGTAATTCTGATAAGGTCTGCCTTTATATGTTACTTGGCCTTTTACCTTTGCAGCCCTTAATATTTTTTCTTTATTTCTGTATGTTTAGTGTTTTGATTGTTATGTGGTGAGGGAACTTTTTCTTTTGGTCCAATCTCTTTGATGTACTGTAAGCTTCTTGTATCTTCATAGGCATTTCCTTCTTTAGGTTGTCCTTCTTTGAGCTGGAATTCATCTCCTCCTGTCTGATCTTTTCATGGTGTCCCAGATTTCCTAGATGTTTTGTGTTAAGAATTTATTGGATTTAGCCAGGCGTGGTGGTGCACGCCTTTAATCCCAGCACTCAGGAGGCAGAGCCAGCTGGATCTTTGTGAGTTTGAGGCCAGCCTGGTCTACAGAGTGAGATCCAGGAAAGGCACAAAGCTACACAAAGAAACCCTGTCTCGAAAAACTAGAAAAAAAAAAAGTATTTGTTGGATTTAACATTTTCGTTGACCAGTGAATCTATTTCCTCTATTGTATCTTCAACACCTGAGTCTCACTTCCATCTCTTGTATTCTGTTGGTTATGTTTGCATCTATAGTTCCTGTTCATTTATCCAGATTTTCTATTTCCAGAATTCCATTAGTTTGTGTTTTCTTTATTGCCTCTGTTTCAATTTTCAGGTCTTTAACTGTTTCCTTCACCTGTTTTATTGTTTTTTGTTCGTTTTGTTTTTTGTTTTTTGTTTTGGCTTGGCTTTCTTGGCTTTAAGGTATTTGCTGATTTCTTCAATTTTTGTCTTTTCCTTGATGTCTTTAAGGGAATTTTTCATTTTTTCTTTAAGGACCTCTATTATCTTCATGAAGTTATTTTTAAGGTCTTTTTCTTCCGCTTGATCTGTGTTGGGATGTTCAGGTCTTGCTGTTGTAGAACCACTAGGTTCTGGTAGTGCCATAGTGTTCTGTATGTTGTTGAATGTATTCTTACACTGCCATTTACCCATCTAGGTTTGGGATAATTATAGGTACAGGTGTTGATTCTTGTGATGTCTTTGTTGGGTGGGTCTTTTATTCCTTTATGGTCTGTTTCCTTTATTGTCTTTTGGCCTGAATGGCCAAGGGTTTTGGTGATTGGCTGGTTGTCAGGTCAAGTATGGTTGTCTCAGCTGAGGTTTGTGGGGGTCTGGGTGTCTACGTCCAGCATATCGTTCAGTTCTTCTGGCTGGTGTGGGCTTTACTTGTGCCTATGGGGTCTATTCTTCCAACTGGTGTGGGATGTGTCTGTGCTTGTTCTTCCAATTGGTATGGGTAGCGCTTGTGCCTATAGGGTCTGCTGGTTTTGCTGGAGAAGGCTGTTCATGGAGAGGATGCTGGGGTAGATGGGATTGGGCATCAGAATGAATCTGTTCTTCCAACTGGTGTAGGTGGTGCTTGTACCTATAGGGGCTGCTGTTCTTCTAACTGCTGTAGGTGGAGCTTGTGCCTCTAGAGGCTGTTGATGTTAAGGGGGATGGTTGGTCAGGGGGAGGATGATGGGTTTGGTGGGTTTGGGTGGCAGAGTGGGTCTGAAGGTTATATTGTCCAATGAGTGGCATTGGTGGTGCTGGCAGGACTCTTACCTCCTGGCAGGCTGCTGGGACTGAGATGGGAGGGGAAGCTGCACAGGATGTACCCTGGGGCTTAGGACCTAGAGATTGGGGCAGTTTAGTTGGGAGACCAGTCACTCACTCCTTCGAGTTGGTGGAGGTGGTGCTTGTTCCTCTAGGTGTTGTTGTTTGTTTTTTAACTCTTTTTTTGGGAGACCTGCCAGCCAGCTCCCAAACAAATCATACACGGAGGCTTATTATTACTTATGAATATCTGACCTTAGCTTGGCTTGTTGCTACCCAACTTTCCTTATCTTAAATTACCCCATCTACCTTTTGCCTCTGGGCTTTCCCTGTTCTCTAACTTCTGTAAATTTTTCTCTTACTCCATGGCTTGCTTTGTAGCTGGGTGACTGGCCCCTGGAGTCCTCCTTCTCTGGCTCCTAGATCTTAGCTCTCTTTTCCTAGAAATCCCAGATTTCTCCTTCTATTTATACTTTCTGCCTGCTGCCCCTGCCTATCTTTCTCCTGCCTTGCTATTGGCCAGTTCTTTATTAGACCAACAGGTGTTTTAGACAGGCGCAGTAACACAGCTTCACAGAGTGAAACAAATGCAACATAAACAAAAGTAACACATCTTAGAATATCCTATTACATTCCCCCTTTTTGTCTAAATAAAAATAAAAGTTTTAACTTTAACATAGTATAACTACATACAACCAAAACAGTTACCTAGTAAGAATTAATTTACAATATTCAGTCCATTTGTAGTTAGCATATTTAAAGAAAATAATGCATTATCTATCCTATCTTAGTGAATCAAAAATTTTACACCTAATTTACTATCTATCATAACTAAGGAAAACTGAAGCTGTAACTATTTAGTCTTCAACAACATCAAAGACCCAGAAGAATGTAATATTATCTAAAAACAAGATATTTGACTGCCTGGCCAGTCACCCAAAGTTCCTCTGCAACATTGAGGCCCCCATCTTTAGCCTACACGCCTAGAGTATCTGGCAGACATTTTTATGGAGTAGGAATTTTGAACTGTCCTGCCTTGTTTTGGCAAAGTTCATCAGTCATTTTCCTCTGTGTCCTGAAAAATGTCTGGCAAACCCTTAACTGAAGCTGGAATTTTAAAGACTTGTCCTGCCTTGTTTGGCAAAGTTCAACAGTTATTTTTCCTGTGTGTCCTGTATGTCTAGTCTGCATAGCACATTGTCAGCAAAGGCAAGAATAGTTTCTTTGCCTAGTGGCTAACTTTACCACAATGAAAGCAAACTCCATAAGGAGTTTTTTCAGTGCCCATCATTCTCTCTGAAGTAAATTGGTGCTGCGAGGAGCAGATGTGTCTCATTGTCGTGAAAAGCCCTACGTTAACAAAACATTTTAAATGCCATATTCTGTACATCTTTGAAAGGTTTGAAGACCATCTATCTATCTAAAATATATCTATTTAACCTAGAAAACATACATAACATATCTACAATTTTGATTGTTATAAATGACTAGCTAGTAACCTATGTTTCCTGATTATCCTATATTGTTTATAATAATAATTTTCAAAAACTATAACTTCATTCTACATTTCCAAAGGAACTGCATAGACACAATACTTTAAACCAAAATAGAAACATACATACAATATGTTGTAACAAAAATAACCTTAAATTTTTTATCAATATGCAAAAATCTTTAAACAAGAGTAGAAACATATATACAGTGTAACAAAAATAACTTTAAATTTATATCAATATTCTATATTCCCCTAAATGATAACAAACATCCATAACCCACCAAATAACTAAAAACCATCCCCCCAACTCTTAGGAATGTGGGCATAGTTTTCTCCATACTACTTCCTGCTGTCTGTGGGTCCCAGAGAGAAAATTAACAAGGCCTGGGAAGACCACCAGTAACTTTTGCTGATAGATATCACTTGTCAAGTTTCAGGAGGTCTCACCTGATCAAACCTGACCCATATTAACCCTGAAGGAATACACAGCCTCTCATCTCCTGTGTGAACAAAACTCCAAAGTATTTTTTATTTCCATTTGACAAATACATTTTTGGACTTTTTAAAAGTTAAGGCTTTCCTAAAGTATATAGGCTGATTTATTTCAACAGTCCCTCTTTGAATTCCAGGTCTCTTCTGCAGCTATCTTTTGCTTTTCAACAATCAAGAAATTCAAAATCAACACAATAACATACAGGATCCAGACTACCTATGTGTTTCCCATCTTACGTGGCTTTTTTCTTTTACTCTGTTTTTTAGAGACTTTATTTTATAAACTATTCCTTTTTTTTTTTTTTTAAATGACTATACCCTTTTCCTTTTCTTAAGCCTATGCACATTGTTAAACACACTGTAACCTGTTTGGAGATTTTTCTGTCTGGATCTCTTTTACCTGAGTATCTCTAGTCTTTTTTGACTGTACAAGCAAACTTTAGACTGATAAAGTACACCTGGATCCTCTGCGTGAGACTCTCTGCTGGCTTGGTCCAATAATTTGGGTTCTGAAAGCCAAACATGAAATTCAGAGGCCAGTTGGAGGTTTGTCTGACCAGGAACCACATTCAACCTTCCTAGAGCTCTATAATGCTGATGCTTAATTTTTTGCTCTTACTTAATGTACTAATTGCTCAAGGGCTTGCTGATTGGCAGAAGCAGTCGGCTAAAAGTCTTAAAAGGAGCCGAATTTTTTTTTTTTTTAAATTCAACTTTCTTAAGACTTGCTTGGAAATAAGGGCCCACATTGGAAAGCCAAAATGTTGTTGGGGGTTTTTACCTTTTTCCTCTTTTGGGGGACTGGACACCCAGCTCCCACATAAGTACACAGAGGCTTTTTTTTTTTTTTTTAAACTTATAAATGCCTGGCCTTAGCTTGGCTTATTTTCTAGTCAGCTTTTCTTAACATAAATTATCCTGTCTACCTTTTGCCTCTGGGCTTTTCCCATTCTCTGACTTCTGTAACTCTTACTCTTAACCCCTGTAACTCTTACTCTTAACCCCTGGCTTGCCCTGCCTATCCTTTCTCCTGCCTTGCTATTGGCCAGTTCTTTATTAGACCAGCTGGTGTTTTACAGGCACAATAATAACACAGCTTCACAGAGTTAAACAAATGCCACATAAACAAAAGTAACACCTTAAAATATTCTACTACATCTAGGTGTAGCCAAATTTCTAAGCGGTCTTATTAAATAAAAAACACAGCGGCAAATATAGGGTGAAAGCCTTAGAGATCAGGGAAATAGTGAGAGCCACCAACCAACCTTCCCCACCAGCACTGCAACTTCCAAAATGCCACCACTTCCTGTCTACCCAGGCTTTTATTGCCTTGCTGTTCTGCCCTCTCATTGGCTCTTAGCCCAGCAACCTCACTTCCTTGTCACTGCCTGTGTACACACCTCCAGGTCTCTATGGTTGGTACTGGGATTAAAGGCGTGTGTCACCACGCTTGGCTCTGTTCCCTAGTGTGGCCTTGAACACACAGAGACCCTGCCTGCCAAGTGATGGGATTAAGGGCGTGTGCTATCACTGCCTGACTTTTGTGTTAACATAAAACGGCTTGCTATTTCCTCTGATCTCCAGGCAAACTTTATTTATTAAGATACAAATAAAACTTTATTTATTAAGATACAAATCTAGGGGCTGCTGGATGGTTGGTTAGGGATGGTTGGTTAGGGATGGTTGGCTAGAGATGATTGGCTGGGGGCGGGAAGTGAGGGGAGAATGGTGGGATCAGTGGGTTTGGGCAGCAGAGTGGGTCTTGTAGGTTACAGAGTCCAGTGAGTGGGGGCTGAGATAGCATTTTCTCTTCCTCAAAGTTGTGATAACGTTGCTATGCATTCTATTTTAGTATTTTTATCATGTATTATTATTCAATTCTATAATTAGATAGCAGATTCATAAATATTTTGTTTTCTAAAATCATGTATTGGGTAGGATTAGACCTTAACATTTTTTAATATATCCTTTTTGTGATGCATTGGGTAAATACATGTAAAATGATAGTTTTCATCTCAAGAGTTTCTGTTAGCATTGTGATTCCAAGGTTACTGAGAAAGATTGCTAAATAACTTACTCTGTGCTAAAACCCATAAGACTAGCCTGCTATGTGGAATTATTTTATTTTTTCAAAATGCTTTTAAATTTTCTTTGTTACTTTAAAATGTTATTTTAGTGACACTTTTATAAATTATGTTCTTACCTTTTGTCAGATTAGATTTTCTTGCTAAAGATTTTAATACTTCCTTGAAGGAATAATTAAATTGGTGATTATAACCTGAAAACTAGTTTTAATCTCTTTCAATTTAATAGACATCAGTGAGAAGCTATGAATGAAATCTATTTTACTTTCTTATTTGGTTACAAAGGAATTTTCAGATCACTGCCAAGTTTTATGTTTTGTTTAAAAATATTGGAAATGTTGAGATGATTATATGATAACTTATTGTTGTGCTTACCAAGATGCAACCTTGATCACGTTTAAAAATATGTTTTCTCCCTTTAAAAAGATAACTCACCATTCACATGGGATACACATTTGTTAGTGACTCAATATTTTGTACTCTTGCACACAAATCCATTTGTTGTTTGCTGTTAAAATGAGAGACAGCAGTTACTTCTGAATGATGTCACTGTATAGGGATCCTGAGAGAACTTAGTGTGAATAGTGAGTAATCTACCTGTAACAGGCTTTCTGGGACCTCTAGCCCCCAAATCATGACATAGAGAATTATTACTAGTTGTCAATGCTTGGCCTTAGTTTAGGCTTGTCCCACTAGCTCTTATAATTTATTTTTACCTATTTCTCTTCATCTACATTTTGCCTTGGGTCTTCGTACCTTTCTTTCATTCCTCATTTCCTGCTTTCCTGCATCCTCTATGTCTGTCTGTCTGGCAGCTGCCTGGCTAGCTGACCCCTGGTGTCTCCCTTCCTTCTCCCTTTTTCTCTCCCTAGCCTTAATTCCTTCTCCTACTTATTCTCTTTGTCCACCAGCCCCACCTATTCCTCTCCTGCCTAGCTATTGGTCATTCAGCTTTTTGTTAGACCAATCAGGTACTTTAGGCAGGCAAGGTAAAACAAATGCAACACATCTTTATAGTTAAGCAATTATTCTGGAACACAAACAAATGTAGCACATCTTTACTTATTTAAACAAATATTCTATTCCACAACATCTACTGCTTCTATTTATTGCTCCCTTTCAACCTATATGTTTTATTAAACTCACTTCAGATCTCATTATTGTTATTCAACCTGCAGAGGTTCAGGACTCGACAGTGAGGGCATTGCTGAGAGAAAAATTACACAGAAGGCAAAACTATGAGTTCCTATGATATAGTTGAAAAGATGATAAAAGCCTCAGTAGAGAAACTGGAAGTGTAGTAGGACAGGCCCATAGGGTCGAGGAAATTGGCTCAGACCAGTAGCCAAGGCATGCACATTATGTACTCCTTAAGAGCCAACCTGGAGTCTGCCTGAGGGCCTAGCAACAGGAGCTGTCAGAATTCCTGATCATGCCCAGCCAATGAGGGAAGACCACACAGACTGGGCGCTGGGAGGAGGGTATATAAGGCCTACCCTGTTTTAAATAAATGAGTTCGTTATTTGCTTTCAATGGACTCCCAGTGTCTGTGTCGTTGACGCTGTGCCTTCTCACCCCCACCCCCGAGGGAGCTGTTAGGATCCAAGCAACATGGAAGAACTTAGCACAATAGAAGAAGCTTCGCCTCACAAGTAGGCATTTTTTTCATCATATTCTCCCTCAGCTGGTGTTTACTATATGACAGTTAAGATCCACAGAGGAGAAATAAGTGTAATTGTAGTAAAAATAGTAACAGGAGTAGTCAAAATAACACCATCATTATTTGTTGACTTTATTGACAAACTTCTCTATGCTTAGAACTATGCCTGGGTTTTAACATACAATGTATGTATGCATGAAAATTTCAATTTATATGCAAAATTACCAACTATATATCATCACTGAAGCTAGGAAATAGAACAAGGCCAGTAACTCAAGAACTATATATCCACTACCCTTTCCAAAGAAAAATGTCTACTCCTCCAAAAGGTAACCATTTTGTTGTTATCTTTTTGTTTTTCTTGTGATGGTGGTTATTGAACCTAGGGATATGTAAGTGCTAAACATAGGCTGTATCACTGAGTTACATCCCCGGCCTTAATTGCATCTTAAAAATACCTTTACCATGTCTTCATGAATCTGTGAATAGTATGGCTTAATGATTTCTGTTATGAATGAAATGACACTGTGAATATTCTTGTCTATTTTGCTTGTCTGTAAGAGTCAGTTATGTGCAATTATAATTTATCTATGCTCACTATTTTGTATTCCACTTTACCTAACACACACACACACACACACACACACACACACACACACACACACACACACACAGAGAGAGAGAGAGACAGAGACAGAAACAGAGACAGAGAGAGTGCACACATCTAATTTCACTCTATATATAGCCCATGCTCGCCTTGGACTCTGGCAGTCCCTCTTCCCGCAGCCTCCTAAGTGCTTGGATTGTAGGTGTCTCCGCCATGGCTGGGAAGAAGCTTCAGACCTTTTGTAAATGTGTGTGTGACTGGGAAGGTGGCCCCGTCAGTAAAGCACTTGCTAAACGAGTGTGAAGACCATGTCAAAACCAGGTCAGTGTGGCGGCCTGCCTGTAGGTCCGGAGCACAGGAGGCAGATTTCTTGGAGCAAGCCGGCTAGCCAGACTAACTGAAATGGGCAAGCTCTGGACTCAGTGAGAGACTCTGCCTCAGTATATAAGGGAGAGAATGACCAGGGGACAAACCCAGGGCCAACCTTGGGCATCCACGGGTACACACAAATATGTGAACATACATGCGCACTACACGCAAAAAAAATTGTAATTGATATAAATGTTTGTCTAAAAGTGACATTTTATAACTAGAGATTTTATTTTACAAGTAAAAATAGAATTAAAAAATGCATTTTCACTGGTTTATGACATGTGACTCCTGCGTGAGCCCAGTGAAACAAATGTTCAGTTTACACACTTGTACAAGCAGTGCATGGGTGAGCACTCCACTCCAGCTAGCACTTCTTCTCTCTGTCATTAATCACTGTTCAGATCCTACCAGTGCAGGCGAGGGTTGTCTTTGTAATTGTATGTGAAGTGGAACCAGACATGCTACTCTTACTGTGTATGATTTCCTCTGCTTATTAGTCATTGTCTTGGAGGCTCATTCCTGTTGCTACATCATCATTCCTTACTGCTGAGCGTTACTCTGTAGCCCATATAAGCCATACTTATTTTCCATTCTACTTTAAGTAGTATCTGACTTAGGGCATTGATGAATAATAATAAATGTTGGTGTGAACATTCCTGTAGTGTTTAGTGAACACACACACACACACACACACACAGAGAGAGAGAGAGAGAGAGAGAGAGAGAGAGAGAGAGAGAGAGAGAGAGAGAAAGCGAGAAAGCAAGCTATATCTTCTAGTTATATGTCTTTTGGATATCTCCAATTTGAGCCTTTCTGCTAAAATTTTCCAGAATGATTGTACCACTTTATATTCTCTTGAATACTGTGAGACAGTAACAACTGTTTTGAATGGTCATCAGACAGTATTGTCACACATACATACATTAAAAACAAACCAACAAACCCTGAAGAACCATGCTATGTATAGAAGTCAACACATTTGGCTGATACTAATAAGTACAGCTAAGATGGTCTGCTGTGTTCTTACTATTTTACATACTTTAAACCAGAATCATTGAGTAGCTAAAATAAATTAGTCTTATAGAAAGCAATACAAGATACAGTAATAGTTAAATAACTATACTAAAATACCCTGAAGTCTAGCATGAGGAACCCGCTAAAGTTGTAATAGCTTTTTAATACTTAGTTACTATTAAAATAACTGAAACGATAGAATATATATATATACATATATATATACACACACACACACATATCATGGTAGAAAGTCATATTTTAGGTATGTTACAGGCTTTGTAGTAAATTTGAAACATTTTTCCCATGGAATTTCTGAAATGTTTTTAAAGTCTTTTAAAGTTTTATTGCAAGTGAAGCAATAAAGTAAAGAAGAAATCCAATTACTTTATGTGCAAAGCTTTCATTTTCTACTTAATGAAAGAAAGACTTTTGCTCAATAAGCATGCAAGCTCACAATCCTTTTTTGTAAATTAGAAATTTTCTTAAATAGAAAGTAAGGAAATATCTTCTCAGTAAATGCTTTGAGAGAAAGTAGTTTTACTGAGTTAAAGCCTCCAGGTAAGTGCATCTTGCAAGGTATAAGGCTCAACAATGAAATTAGATGTGTTGTTGAAAAGAATGAAACCATCTAGAACTTTACTGAGTGCCCAATGTAGTGCAAACATCATTTTGAAGCCTTTCAATATATTATTTCATAGTCGTCATGGTGCCTTGAGTTTTGTATGATTGTTCTTTTCATTCATTGCATGAACCTGAAAGATAGAGGCTTGGCAGTTTATTCCTGGTCACACAGCTGTTAAGTAGTGGCTAAGCTGAGCATCCACTAAGCATCCCGCCTTCCCAGCATGTACTGTGAACAATAATATACTGTGTGCACTGTCAGTGTATTCTTTACCATCCAAAAGGGGATTAAGAAAGGAGGGGGACATTACTTATCTGGCATGTGGCATGTGGCGGCAAGAGATGGGAGAAGACCTCCCTGCATCCCCACCCATCAACGCCTGAGGCAGATGGGAGAGCTGTCCCCATTACTCCTCTGTTATGTGGCTGAATGGGCAGGGGAGAGATCCTCTTACCCCTACACCCCTCAGGTGGGAGAGCTGGCCCTAAGGTCCTAAGAGCAGGAGAGCTGGCCCTTCCCCTCATCAGCTGCAGCACTCAGGAGAGTGGCCCCTGTGCAACACAGTAGAGCTGGCCCTGAAGGTGTAGGTGTAGGAGAACCGACCCTGAGGATGTGAAAGCTGGAGAACTGACCCCATCCCTTGCTCATTTCTGCAAGGGGTGAACTAGAAAGGACAGTGCTGGAGAGCTCACCCTGGTGACGGGGGATAGCTGTCAGTCTGACCAACCCTGCAACTACCCAGGCTCAGAACCAGGGTTAAGTGTTGACCACCCCAACATCCACCCCATCTGTGATCTGTGAGCACGGGGATGGGGGTGTGGGAGGGTGTGGGTGGGAGGTGGGAGTGGTGGGATGTCCAGGAAGAGTCCAGTGAGGCCCCAGTGTTACAGGGCAGTAGAGACCAGGGCCTCCAACCAAACCAATGATTCTTTGCAACAAACACCTGCTTGTAAAGACGTATGGATAAAGGGGTTTACTGCGTGATTCACTGCAGCTTCCATGATGAGATACTCCCTTTCTCCCCTTTCTTTTTTTCCTTTTTTATCTAAAATTTTATTTTGTTTTATGGGGGGGGGGGTTGCAGGAGCAGAGAGCGGATGCAAGGGGATGGGAGATGGGTGGGATCAGAATGCATGAAGGAATAGGAGGCAAAGAATCAGCTCTTGTTTCTACTAAGTGTTGTTCACTGTGCTAATAAGCATTTTGTGTGTGCTACTTAGGGATGGCAGTAATCCTGGGAAGTTTCAGTACAGTTATTATGCAAATTTAATATGAATGAATGCAAAGGAGAAAGAAAATTCATAAGGAAAAGTTGGCTCAAGGTCACATATAATAATTGGTGGAGCTCATCTTTCTAGAGGGTGGTTCCTGGGAAGGAGCGTATTATTGCCTTACTGTATTTTAGTTACTGTTCTTGTTGCTGTGAACAAAAGAAGCTACTTAAGAAGGGCTTATTTTGGCAACATGGTATAATAAAAGGAATATGGACTTTGGAGTCAGGAAGAACTCAGTGATTATGATTAAAGCTTAATTTTAACTGAGTGTGATAATGTACATCTGTAATGCAAGCACCCAGAATGGGGAAGCATTAATTTGAGGCCAGCCTGGGCTACATAGGGAGACACTGTAAAAATAATTTATAACAAAACAAACAAAATAATCCTGTAAAGTCTGTAAGTATTCTTACAGTAGTCTGCCTTATGCCTAAAACTGAAGATAGCTAATATGTAACACATACACATGGTGTGTGACAGACTGTAACAGGTTCTTGGAACAAAGCAGTGAAGAGCCCCTGCCCTGACACACCCATCCTGAAGTCCTCAGTTTTTAATCTCACATACATGTCCACCCTGGCTTGCAGCAATGTGTCAGTTACAGTTTAAAATTTCCTCCCTGTTTTTGTTCCCATACATTGTACTTCTATGTGTCTGCCTATCTTCTGGTTTAGGAGCTATATAGCTTGCCTTATGATCTCATTTCTCTGATGAATCCAAAAGATGTCTAGTTTTCATCCCCACCCTTTCTACTTGTTAAATCCAGCAGCTTACAGATTCCTTATGTGCTGTGATCTGCATTAACTAGCCAGCTAAGGAATAGTGTTATCTCGTTCTTGAGGATCAGCTATTACACCTGTTACTTAAAGGAACAGGAAATGTCAAAAATATGACAGCTGAAAAGTAAGCTTTTATTCAGTTTTAGTCTGTGGAGAGCATTGTAAATTACCCAAAGACTGGGCAATGAAGCATCTACTAATAAAACTATAATAATTTAAATGGGACTTCTACTGATTGGGAATCTCCATAGAGTTTATAAAATTACTTTATCTGAATAGACTTAATGTACGTGCTTGTTGAAAAATTTTGCTTAGTAAATTATAGGTCTACCAAACATTATCCTCACATAGTTGACTCAGTTTTTCTAATAAGTAGTTCTCAACCTTCCTAATGCTGTGACCCTTTAACACAGCTCCTCATGTTGTGGTGACCCCCAACCATAACATTATCTTTGTTGCTACTTCATAACTGTAATTTTACTACTATCAAGAACTGTGATGAAAAATCTGTGTTTTCCAATGGTCTAAGAGCAACCCCTGTGCAAGGCTTGTTTGACCCCCAGATTGAGACCGCTGCCTTATTACAAGGCAGATTCTCTGTGTGATGTCTATAGAAGCTGAATAAGTTAAATTACAGTGACTCTACATGTACTGTTTTCCACTTCTGAGCTGAATGTAAACTGTCAGAAGGGTAATAGTGAAATGGAGATGTGGTTGTCAATATATTTTGATATTTACCTGTGCTCAATTTCTTTTCCTCCTCCAACCTCAGCTAGCAAGAGTTGATAGTAGCTAGGAAATAATATGTGACCCAATTCTTCAAAAGTGTAACTTGCTGGCGGGATGATTCAGCAGTAAAGACACTTGTTGCCAAACCTGAACTGAATGTTATCCCTGGACTCACAGGGTAGAAGGAGAGAACTGACTCTTCAAAGAAGTTTCCCTTTGAACTCCACACGTGTCATGGTACGCACACACCCATACATAACCACACAAGATGAACAAATCAATAAAAATACAAAAAATCTGTGTCTGGTGATGCAGTCCTGTGGTCTCTGCTACTTGGGAGGTTGAGGACTACAAGTTGAAGGCTTACCTGGGCAACTTAGTGAGACTTTGACTCAAAATAAAGGGTAAAGAAGGAGGAGTTAGGAAAGTAGCTCAGCGATACCATTTCCTTATCATGGATTAGGTGACAGATTCAATCCCTAGTCCTAAGGGGGAAAGGCGTAATTTCATTTAGAGTTAAATCTGTGTTCACTATTCAGTGGGCTCATTGTGTAAGAATACCACCGTAAGTTCAAAGACCATGTTTACCAGTTTTAAAAAAATAATAAATGCTCTCAGATTCCTTATACTAACTTCACGAAAATTATGCATAAGTGAAACTGTAGATTTGTTTGATTAATAAAATAACCACTTAATCTAATGATTTACTCCAAAGGTGCAGAAGAAAGAAGATCAACAGCTCGAGCCTAAGAAAAGCACCAGCCCGAAAAATGCTGCAGAGCCCACTGTTGATCTGTTAGGACTTGGTAAGTAATGGAGATGCAAAACAATTGAAAACCTACTCAGAATGAACATACCGTCCAGTTCATTTCCAGTTCAGTATTATTTCAAAGATGTGGTTTGAAATGGTCTGATAAGTGTGCTGAGCTCTCACAGAAAAGGCACATTTTAATAAGAAAAGCCAGGGTCTGTCAGCTCTGTTCTTTACTGAAATAAAAGTAATGAATTCCTTGGGGGAAAAAATATCAAAGTAACCTTCAAAAGCTTGTTAGATGTGGCATTTCAACATTTAAGTAAACAATGAGTCATGCCCCTCTTCCTCCTAGCCCCACTCAATTAAGAAAAGGGGAGGGATTCCCACCCCCTTAGTAAAATAATTCTGGATAACCTTATTAGCAAATATATAGATTCAAATTTAAATTTAATTATAGCTTAAGCAATGCATTTAAAAATTTGTTTTGCATATATTGTGCATAATAATGGGTTTCATTATGACATTTTCATATATACAATGTATTTTGACCATATTCACCTCTCCTGTACCCTCTCTTATCCCCCTTCCACTGCTTCTCAGCCCCTTCTTTTTCTCAGTGAGTCCCCCTTCTACTTCCATGTCTTATCTGTTTATGGGGTGTTCTGGATGATCCAGTGAGTTTAATTAGGGTTAGTAAAAGGAGTATGGATGAGGGATTCTTTATAAGATGTGAGCAACTCACCAGTGGCTTCACCACTGAAGAAAATGTCTCTCCCCCCTATAGCAATCATTAAATGCACATAACTCTTGAGAGAGGGGCAAGGTCTCATGAACCCCTCATGTTCCACGATGAAATATTGAGAGGCCCAATTTTTTGTAGGTAAATTACAGCTTCTGAGTGTTCAAGAGTGCATTGGATGTATCATTCCTGTAAGACAGCATTCCACAACATCCCATCCCTTTCCTTTGCCTCTTACATTCTTTCACCCCCTCTTCTGTAATATTCCATGAGCCCTGGAGTGGATGACATTGATACCTCATTTGTAACTGAGCATTCAGTAGTCACTCATCCTCAGACTTTGACCTATCAAGTTTTTACATTAATCACTACTCACTGCAAACTGAAGCCTCCCTGACCAGCAGCACAAATGTGTGGGCATAAACAAATATTGAGAAGACAATTTCTTAGACGCATCACATTGATTTTATAAACAAACATCCCAACAGTACCTTCCTTATTAGGGCTTCTGACTTTCCTAGCCATGAGCTTTTGAACAAGCTTGCAGTATCACATATGACTTCTCTTCTGTGAACTGTTGTAAGCATTGCAGCTCAGATGGAAAGGTATCCTGGCAGTTGGGAGCCAAGGAACACTACAAAGTCACTGTAAGACTAGCAGCTTAAAGCCCTGCTCCAAGAAACGTTTCCCCAATGCAAGTGTAACAGTTCTGCTCCCACACAACAAACCTCATTCAAGAGATTTATTGGGAGGGAAGAATCCAGGAGGGTGGCTTCCTTTAGAATGAGAAGCAGCAGCAAACTGAACAGAGTACAGAACTAAAACAGGGTTTAGGGGCTGGGGTCAAGTCAGGGTGCTTTTCCTTGGCCCAGGTCTCAGGTCAAGTCAGGGGCAGAGTGTTCTTTCCTTGGCCTTTTTTTTTACCCTACATGAACTGAGTCTCAAATCCAATCAGAAGTTGTTGGTCACTCCCTATAGTCATTTTACTGTTGTATCAGTATCATGTCTATTAATTTGGTAGTATAGTACACAGATTCAATGAGTCACAATTTTTTCCTAGCAGCTTCCATATTACTTTCTAGAACTAACCAGTAGAGAAGAAACTTTTACTTCAGTACTTGCTTGATTTCTGTAAGTTCTATAACCAAAGTATGTAGTATGTTCAGCAATGGAATCTTGTCTTATAATCCTGGTAGGAAATGGCATGCATTGTCATTGGGGTCTTCCTGGCCAACACCTCGTATGGAATTAGAACACCCCTGGCACTCTTTCATTGAATAACTTTATGGCTTCTGAGAACAGCTTTATCCACCTATGCAGGGCACCTCTCTGTAGTCGTATTGAAGAAGAAACACAAAGCCAAGGTAAAGAGAATAACCCAAGAGGTCAGAGCTAAGAGCCTTACCCGTTTGCCGCTGGCTAGCCTCTTTCGCCGAAGCAACCTCTCCGAGAAAAAGGGAGGTATTTCCTGTGGGTTGTCTTTAAATAGAATTCTGTTCTGCCTTCTCATTGGTCGTAAACCCAACCACCTGACTGCCTCGTCACTACTTGTTCGCCAGACTCTGGCTATGGCTTGCTAATAGCTCTGACCCCCAGGCAACTTTATTTATTAACATATAACATTTTGGTACAAAAGAAAATATCACCATACCTCTCTTCAAAGTCTGTCTTACTCTTTTTTGTTGTTGTGTAGTTTTTAGTTATCAAGTATCAGGTGTCCTCATGGCTTTTTCCATACACACTTAGTTTTGGTTGGCCTCTTGCCCCATACTACTTAAACCTTTTTTATCTCCATTATCTCCTCTTCCACTTTCACATTATATATGTTCTAATCCCCCACCCTAACTTAAAGCCTCTTTCTCTCGTGGGACCTTTGGTTTTCTGGCTGCTAGCTAGATTTGAGATAGGTTTGGTGGAATTTGTTGACTAATTAATTAAATGTGAGAAATATGAGAAAAGGGAGAATTAAAGGTGGCCCTAACTATGTTTTGGACTGGACAGTCAGAAGAATAGAGTTTTCCGTAGAGTGGGAAAGTCTGCAGGAATCTGGATGGAAGATTAGGAGTTTTGTTTGACTATAGTTAATTGGAAATATTTATTGCACTAAGAAACTAATTTTAATAGAAGGAACTCTTAATTAGGTAGCTAGATGACTTAGGAGTTTAAAGAGAGGTCTAGATGAGGAATACAAAATTGGATGTTCCCTGCTTGTAGGTGTTATTCATAATTAGGAAATTAGACCAGATCATTAACAAAGTGAGAATAGAGAGGTTTAAGAAGAAAAGAGCTTTAAGTTCTGTGCCCTGTGGTACTCAGTTATTTAGAGGCCAGCAAGTAAAACAAAAGACCTAGAAAGGTGACCATGGAGGAATGAGTATAAAGTAGGACATTGTAACATCCCCTTATAAAGTAGTGAAGCAAGAATGTGATGAGTTATGCCCTGATGACAAATTTCCTCAGAGTATTGGTGGAATATAGGAACAAAAAGGTTTATTTCTCATGCATGTTATGTCCATCAGAAGCTAGCTGATATTCTACTCTGTCTTCTCTTCTCTTCAGCACCCAGGTTGACAGCAGCCTCCCTCCTTCTGTCTCAAACAAGAATTGGCCAAATGTCTATACAAACAAAATGTAAATATTTTAACTTTGTTGGCCATAAAAATCTCTTGTAATAACTACTTAGCCATAAATAAATGCCTGAATGAATAGACTATGTTCTATTAAAACTTTATTTGTAGAAAAGACAGAGGACCAAACGTAGCCTACAAACCATGGGTCCCATTCATTGCTGTGAATTATGGCAAAGGGATAGGAACTCATAGCAGGTCACATGCAGTCTCCTGAAGGTTATGTCTTTGGGTTATTACTTGAATTTCAGTGGCAACATGGCCATTCAAGTGCCATCAGATATGTAGGTAAAGTAAGGAAGAGAGGAAAGAGTAAACAGTTGTCACGTGTTTCTGGTGGATGAAGCAGAATGAAGGCTGAGAAAGCAGTACATCCAACACAAGTAGTAAGAGTAACTTCAAGGTGGTGGGAATGTGAAGATGATCAGTGGAATCTGAGAGACTGGAAGGCACAAAAGAAATACATATATATGGTCCTTTAGAGGCACTGTCCATAAAGGTCTGGGGGCAGGGGAATGGAGCAGTAACTATAGGAGGGTATGGACAGGAAGGAAACAGTTCTTTCATGGTGACATTACAAGATGTTTACCGTCAGAAGTAGACCTACAGAGTAGCCATATCTGATTCCAGGACAAGAAAACACTGCTGTAACAGTTTCTTCTAATAACCTGGGGAGATGAGATCTAGTAGAAGACTGAAATGACTGGCCTCTGAGACATTCAGTAAACTACAAGGCCGAAAACAGATCAAAGGAGGGTGTAGCTGAGCTACCACAGTTGATCCACAGACCTGAACACGAAAGAAGTAAGTGGTTGTTAGCTGGTGCAGCCATGGGGTTAGTTACTACGCAGCGTTATTGCAGGAGTTGAGAATTTGGTTGATAGGTCTGCTGTTATCAGTTTGTACAGTAGTTAACTGCTGTCACCCATACAAACAACTATAGGATATCAAGTCGCTTCTACTAGCTAACCTTTCTTACACACTTAAGCCTGTGTAGGCTACAGCCGCACTCTTTGAGACAGTGAAATAGCTTTAGGAAACTTTTCAGGGGAGAACCAAGGCTTTTTGGGGGGTTGTAATAAGGGTAAGGAAATGTTTGAAGAGTAAAGGGATATGTAGTGGATTTTACTGGTGATGACATTGGGCAGCAGGTTTAGACCATGCTCTAGAGTTCCAAAGGATGGGAAGGATAAGAGAAGGGCAGAAAAAGAGCTTCTTGCTGATAGAGCTTTAGAATGGGGAGTGGGGAGATTCTTATTCTAATCACATTCACACTTTCGGGTTATTGGTATTCCTAGATTCATTTAAAAATACTAAAAAAAAAAACAAAAAAACCCAAAACTGTAAGGTTTTAATGAGCTCACAAACGCTCATGAGACTACAGAGAATCCGAGAAGACTTTTACAGGCAAGAGATGAAGCTCAGCAGTTAATGTGCTACCACTCACTGCTCTTGCGTAGACTCCATGTTTGGTTCCCAGCAGTCATATCAGGAGGCTCCCAAGCACTCATAACCCCCAGGCCTCAGGCACATTACCCCCCTGCCCCAACACACAAACATACACACAGTTAAAAATAAATCTTTAATTCTTTAATTTAAAAAGACCCCACTTAGCTCAGAGAAAACAGTGATCCTATGTCTGGATCATAGTGGTGTTTGCCTTGGACAACAGACAAATTTTCTGCATAGGAGCATGCCCTCCTCTCCAATAAGATTGCTCCCCTACTTTTTATAAGGAGGGGAGTTGGGTGTCCTTCCAGGTGAGCATGTGCTTTAGGTGAAAGGCTTGAGAAGAAGCGTAACTTGTGAAACATTACCTTCCTGGTTACAGTTCAGCCTTTTATAAACAGTTCCTACAGTGTTTTTGTTTTGTGGCCATGTGTATACTGCATGCATGCTGCAGAGCAGCCTGGCCCCTTCACCAGAACATTGACCAGCAGTCCTGCTTGTTTGTGCTCTCTTGTGTTCCCCATCGCCCGCTGTGTGTGTGTGTGTGTGTGTGTGTGTGTGTGCGCGCGCGTGCGCGCGCCTTTGAATTGCTGAGAGCATCACGTGTACTTTGCACCCAGAAAGTATTTCATGAGAAATCAATTATTATTTAGCTTAGGAGAGTAGACAGTTTCTATCTTTAATAAAGTTATTTTTTTTTTGCCTTAATCTTAGCATAATCTGGTAAATTTCTACCAAACTATTTCATGTATGCAATACATGAACTATTTATCTTTGGCCCGTGGAGAACTTTTGGAAATAAATTTGTTTTATATGATTTGACTTCGTATTGAAGGGATATCTTGTTTTTTGAGGCTGTATATAAAATGGTACAGGTATATGTAGACACTAGCAATCAGTTCTACTAAGACATTGGGTAAACCACATCTAAGCAATCTCATATGACAGCTGTCAGTGTGTGTGTGCCTCCTGAAAGATTGTCAGGGCTTCCTTCTGCACAGCATTGTAGTATCTGTTCATGAGGGCATACCCAACTTAAAGCTGGCCAGGTTTTAGGACAGTGCAGTGTATTCCCCCTGGCATAGTAGACTGGCAGTTTGGCACAGGAGCTTATAAATGGAGCAGGACAGACAGTGCAAGAGAGCAAAGATTACCTTTTAAGGGCACCTCAGTTTTTTGTTGTTGTTGTTTTTTTTTTTTTGTTTGTTTGTTTTTTGGGGCAAGTTAGCCAAAACACCATATATTTAGCAGTAATAAAGAGTAAGAAGTTAACTAACTAGCTAGTACTGGTTAGCTTTCAGACACTTTTTAAACAAAGTTAGGAAATAATTTAAAGCTTGGAGTTTTTAAGTGCTTCAAGTGACTGGTGACTTGAATTTAAAAATTAATTCACATGGGGCTTATTTTACCCCATAAAGCAAGGAATATATTTTAATACAGAGAGATTCCAAAAAAATTTCTATTAAGAGAAAAAGCTTTAAATGACTTCTTTTTTTTTTTTTTTTTTTGGTTTTTCGAGACAGGGTTTCTCTGTGTAGCTTTGTGCCTTTCCTGGAACTCGCTTGGGAGACCAAGCTGGCCTCGAACTCACAGAGATCTGCCTGCCTCTGCCTCCCGAGTGTTGGGATTAAAGGCGTGCGCCACCACCACCCGGCTTTAAATGACTTCTTGACTAAAAAACCAACATGAACAACACGAACATTTAGAAAGCTTCAAGAACTTTACTACTATGAAGAGTATGTCTGCTTCTCATGGAGGCAGCCTCCTTGACTTGATCAGCACTGGCTCTACATCCAGCCCATCCATTCTGATTGGGCTTGCTGGCTCAGTAGGTAACTGAGGAATTGGACTTGGCAGTTTTCATTGTGATAGGGTATACTAAAAGCTAAATGTTCATGCTCTGTCAAAAATGGTAATGAAAAATACAACATCCGTTTGCTTATCAACTTCTTACCTGCCTTATGCTAGATTGGTGATGTATAAAAGCTCATGTTGCTCTCTGGCATTATTTCATCATCTGTGCAAATAGATTATGACCACCTGATGACTCTGACATTCAAGTAAAAGATGAATGCAGTTAGTATTTATTGAGTACCAGCAGAGTTTGTTGATCACTAGTAAATATCAGAAAAGGAATCTAGGGGTATTTACAGTTGTGCATATAGAAAATAGAGTTGCAGTTTTAAAGAAAGAAAAATGTGGCTAAGGGAATTGCTTCTGGGGACTTAGTTTGAAATCTGGATTAATGCTAATGTGTAAATTTCAAGTTCCATTTTCTTTAATTTCATCAGTTAGTTTTCTTGCTGGTGTTGCTGCTAATTAAAGAAAACAGCTTGCACTGTGTATACTTAATTTCAGGTAAAATTTAATGGCTTATGACAGCCTCCTTTGCAGTGACAACTCAGTTAGAAGCACCTATTCAGATAAAGACAGCTGTTAGTGCGTTCTCTCTCTCTCTCTCTCTCTCTCTCTCTCTCTCTCTCTCTCTCT